>CAJQUW010006698.1:0-28140 GCA_907163375.1 Prostheceraeus crozeri
TTACATCGATGCTTTTCACGACAAAATACACAAATGATATGATGGCAACGAAGAATTAAAATGTATCTAATAAGACCACGTCTACGACACTCAAAGCACATAAGCGAATTGTCATAGGGTAGAGTTAGGAAAGGACTAGTAATTCTCCTTCTTTGATTTGCGTTTTGATATAGCATTCTTCTCCGACTTGCGCTTCGTACCACTGCTGTTAAGGATTTGATCAATTATGTCGTCCACGTTGGGTGGTTTTGGAATATATAGGATGGATTCCATATGCATGGAGAGAGGCTATTTTATTATCCTTGTGTCGACCATAATATAGCCCATTCACTTTGAAAAGGATATCCCAAGTACCTTCTCCGAGCTCATCACATCTGATGGGTATTGAATGATCTCCATCCTTCTTATAGTAAGTACACCAATGTGATACCGGTAGGCAAATGTGATTACCATCCCAAATCTTTCTATAGGAGTATCCTTGTCATCTCTCGCCTTCCACTCTTGAGCAAGAGGAGTAGGAATGTCCATATTTAATGTCACGTACTCCTCAATAATATCAAGTTGGTGGCGAATGTACGGACTCACGGGGATCAGTATGTAGTCCCCATACTGATTGTGCATTATCTTGACATCCGTGGAAGGGAGCATTCCCGTTTGGAGTACTACGCTATGATCATCATAACGCAAGGCTTGTTTAAATTTACGCTGTAGCGGTGTAGGATTATGTACCTTGGATGTTTCTTCCACTGGCCTCAGTTGTATATGATCTGACCGTAGCGAACCTTGTAACGTTTGACCGCCATTTTGTCCTACTAGTGCAGCAGATGGAGTAGATGCCTGAAAATGAAAAAAGATTGTATTAAGTTTACGTTCAAGGGAGGAGAGGGAGGGAAGTAGCGACTTACCATTTTAGTTGGATAATAGAACAGGGAACTAGAGAGAGAGAGAGAGAAAATGTGCGTCCGTCACTCGTGTGATTCAACGATGGAATGATTCTCACTGTGGAAGGCTCGCTATTTATAAAGAAATGCTTGATTCTCATTGGATGATGATCCTCATTGGACAATAACATCAAGCTGATTCCAAATCTGGCCTCCGTTTACCCATCCGAGCCTTCGTTTTGGTGCTACAGCCCAAAACGTCCCAAATTCTAACTCTGTCGTTTTTCGCCAATGTCCCAAAATCTTAAATGGCGTCTCACATCTAAACGAAGACAGATAGGAACAAGCCGATTCTTTCACTGAATTTGTCTCACTCTTAGCTTTCAAACGAGCTATCGCACGACAAAATCCGTCCACTGGAAGCCAAAATCGAAGCAAGTGTCCAGAGGGGGGGGACGTCAGTGAAATTTCAAAATTTGATGAAAAATGTTTTGGTGACGGTCCCAGGTCGAAATTCCACACTTTGGAAAATTTTCAAAATTTTACCCATACAAAGTCACTCTGACACTTAGGATTTTTTCAGGTGAGCGAGCTCCGACCTAAAATCTTGTAACCGCTCTAACTTTTGAACGAAGACATATAGGAACAAGCCGATTCTTTCACTGAATTTGTCTCACTCTTAGCTTTCAAACGAGCTATCGCACGACAAAATCCGTCCACTGGAAGCCAAAATCGAAGCAAGCTGTCCAGAGGGGGGGACGTCAGTGAAATTTCAAAATTTGATGAAAAATGTTTTGGTGACGGTCCCAGGTCGAAATTCCACACTTTGGAAAATTTTCAAAATTTTACCCATACAAAGTCACTCTGACACTTAGGATTTTTTCAGGTGAGCGAGCTCCGACCTAAAATCGTGTAACCGCTCTAACTTTTGAACGAAGACAGATAGGAACAAGCCGATTCTTTCACTGAATTTGTCTCACTCTTAGCTTTCAAACGAGCTATCGCACGACAAAATCCGTCCACTGGAAGCCAAAATCGAAGCAAGCTGTCCAGAGGGGGGGGACGTCAGTGAAATTTCAAAATTTGATGAAAAATGTTTTGGTGACGGTCCCAGGTCGAAATTCCACACTTTGGAAAATTTTCAAAATTTTACCCATACAAAGTCACTCTGACACTTAGGATTTTTTCAGGTGAGCGAGCTCCGACCTAAAATCTTGTAACCGCTCTAACTTTTGAAATAAGACAGATAGGAACAAGCCGATTCTTTCACTGAATTTGTCTCACTCTTAGCTTTCAAACGAGCTATCGCACGACAAAATCCGTCCACTGGAAGCCAAAATCGAAGCAAGCTGTCCAGAGGGGGGGGGACGTCAGCGAAAATTTTTTCTCTCCGATTGACTTGAAACTCACCATAGCGATGCAGAATTTCACGCTGAATCCGAATCTGACCTCCGTTTTCTCATCCGATGCTTCGTTTTGACGCTACACACCAAAACGTCCCAAATTCTAACTCTGTCTTTTTTCGAAAAATGTTGAAAATTTTTTCTCACCGATTGCCTTGAAACTCACCATACCGATCCAGAATTTCACGCTGAATACGAATCCGACCTCCGTTTTCTCATCCGACCACTCCCTGCACTCGAAACAACCCATTTTACAACCCAACATTCAGCAGATTGCACGAAAAACATCACACACTATAGCCTCAAGACTAATCCTGGCGGTCGCCCAAGTCCACCACGACACTCTATCGTTCCAGAGGGGGGACGTCAGCGAACATTTTGTGAACCCACCTGGCCGGCACACCACGACAGACTACAACCTCTGTCGTTCCAGAGGGGGGGGGCTCAGACCCGAAGCACCACGGCGGCCGACCACGACACTCTGCCGTTCCAGAGGGGGGGGGGCGCCGGTCGAGTGTTCGCCGTTTTCTTACTACTAATATTCATTCCCTTTGATATCCAACTTGCTTCATACTACTTATAAAGTGGGCTTCATGTCAGTAGCATATAAATTTTCAAAAATTTAGCTTTTTTAAAAAAACTGTAATTTTCACTATACAGACAGTTTTTGGAGTCGACACTCTACCTAAATGTACTTACTCTATGGTTCAACCTTTTCATACAGCTGAGGATACTTCGATCCACATCTCTTGGGACAACATGACAAAACATCACTATGTATAGCGGCAAAATGTGCAACCAAAAGAAAGAGAAGATCAATGGCATTACTTCCAACCTCATGCGATGCCTAAAACGCCCGCAAATTCCATTTGTTAAAGCCTATTTTAATGCATATTTTCAAAACTCAAATTTCGGGCTGATTCACTCTCCCCCGGGTATGGCTGCAACTTTTAATAGGGAGTTGTGTCGATGTTGAGAGGCCGTAAAAGGCCAAATGTAGTTGAATAAAATGTCAGTAATTGAAGTTTGCTACAATTCTCATTTCAGAATACCACTCTATATTTGGTTATTCTATTTATACTTGAAGCATTGTTTGGACGATAAACTAATTTGGCAAAAACAAGCTGGGTCTGTTATCTCTAAGGCCAGGAAAGGATCCATTGTTTTTAATCGTTAACCCTACCAGGACGGGGGGCACGCCCCTATCAACTTCTTTTGATATCTCCTAAAATAAGTCAGACAAAAGTTCAATTTTTGTACCTTAGTTTGTATGCATGTTGAACTTTCAGTTAAAATTTGAGCAAAATTGACATTTTCAAAAGTACTTTTTTAAAAATTTATGGTTTTCTTTTAGAGTAGCATTGATTACGATATAATGTCTCTGTATCATGCTTACATACTATTCATGCATGTGCAATTCAAGATTGTTAATATGCACATTCATCTTATCTCCCAGAATGAGTACATGTACATTGCACATGTAATGTAGGTACTGTGCATAACATATAGTGTTGACTCAAAAAAGTATCTGTACACAGTGAAGATTTTTATTTCAAAAGATTCTGTTTTTGCGGAGATTGCGCTCCCGTGGTCCAAAAAAATTATTTGAGCATCTTCAAAAATGTCAAAATTTTGCATATTTAAATACTACCGAGATGACTCTCCTATATAAGTAGTATGAAACAAGTAGGATATCAATAGGAATTACTATTTGCTAATATGCATCTTAACTAAGCGGAAATTAAGCTGATTATCAAGGAAATCTAATGAACGGCATTATAATGGAAGTCTTCATGAAAAAGTCGCGATCTTATCCGTGTTTTGTTGGCTGAAATTTCAAGTTTATAATTCAATTTTCACCGGCATGATTTCATGAATTACTATAAATTCATGTCTCATTTCTTGAATCTGCATAATGATGTGGACCCATTTACATCCTTCAAAGTTAATTGAAATCATTGTATTTGAATCTAGATTTTGCTCTACCAGTGGCAGGTTGCTTATGATCACGCTTAAGAAGATTCTCTTGAGGTTGAGCACGAAAGATTATTTTAGAAACATTACCTCTCCAAGGCCGTCATGACACGGAGGATCTATAAAATAATATCATTTCCTGCTGCTTTGCTATCATGATCAGTCAATTCCGTTGTAATTTCTTCAAAACTGCATAAATGTGCATGTCACATCTGGAACAAATTCCGACTGTATCTCCTTTGAGTTCATTTAATAAATTCGAAAGTGTATACACATTGGGGATTTAATAAATGCGGAGTTACTACTCTACCTAATATATTTACTCTATGGTGTATAATGCATATGTAGTATACACATATAGTATAGGCCTACATGTAGATGTAGATACTATTCCGGAAATGAGTTGTCGTGACATTTTTGAGTTGCACCAAAAAAGCTACATGTAAATTTGCATCATGTATCATAAACCTTGTCTTCATAACGATTAAGTCATTAGAACTAGACATTAGCAAACACAGGAAAAATGCAATAGTGCATGAAAAAATATTATTTACGTTCATATTTCAAATTGCTATTAATAGTAGCAAAATAAAGCAGAATACACTATATCTATAACACCATATGGATATGCTTGAGTAAAATTTTGCAGAAATACTTGAGTTGTAATTCGAACAATTTTTGAAGAGTAAAGAAATATACATAGATTCATAAAAAATAAAAAAAATTTGAAAATATTAATGTTAAATCAAAATTCTTGGTATTAAGGTATTCGAATCAAGCAAAATAGGCACCACCATTCGAAAGAGGAAGCTTGAAATTAATTGTAATGCCGTTTTCGAAGAGGCTTATCCATCAGAACAGGGAAAATTTAAGGGGCACTTCCCGGTTCTATGACACTAAAAATCGCCCGGTTAAGGCAAGCATATTCTAGCTTAAAAGTTCTATGGACGGATTTTTTCGTAGTTATTCAATCTGTTGCTCTTATCCTGGAGTAGCTTTACATATGTGAGATTTCACTCAGAAGACGCGTTTGAACAAGATTTTGACTTTTACTTGACCGCCAAACATCAATAACTTCTGTCACCAATTAGCAATCACAGTGACAAGGAAAGCTCTGATATATGCAAACTTCACCCACTAAACTGCAGATATATCCTGTAAATACAGTCTATGACTCATCAAGCGCTGTTTCCTTCATTGGATTTGCTTTGCTATTCACCCTTATATGCAAGATGTTCGATCATGGATGTGTGGCCGTATATCGCATCCCCACTTCTAAGATGATGAGGATGGAAAACGTAGGTAAAATCAGCTGCTTTTCGCAGCATCTGGCCATGAATGATTCCAATCTGTGGAATCTTCCACGGCCCCTAATGTGTCTGTTTTCAATTCCAATGTGCGCAATTTTTCTCATCGCAAAAAGATTGAATTTATCAATTATCTGCACACAAATTCTGAAAATTTCTTTACAAGGAAACACTTTACTTGATCCATACATTTTTCAACTTTCATACTGTAAGGTAGAGCGTTGTGAATACTTTCCATTATGTTCATTTTGTTCAAATTAATTGTGGATGTGAATGGAACTCACTTGATGTTCAGAGGATCTCCATGCAACTCCATTTTCCACCCATGCACACGAACGGCTTTATCAAACTCAGACAGAAACCTGTCATCCATTACTTGTTGAATAGTATTACTTACAATCTTACAACTATCTATCTTTTCTTGAATAGGTGAAAAGAAGTCATCAAGGTTCACTGTAGTTTCTTTTGAGGCTTTCTCTTCAGCACAATGCGCGCAATCGTGGTTTTGATTTGAAGATTTTTTCACCTTCAATTTCCATCGTTGAAGCCAATAATGATCTATAGATCAAATGCCCATAACAATCAATGACTTACATGTGGAAAGAATATTCATATATCAATGTTAAGTTGATATCGAACCTATGACTCACTTGTTTGCATGGATGAAATCCATAAATATGAAAATCCGCCTTTCTAGACACGTGATCGAAGACAGTAAATAGATAGCGGCTTAGTAATTATCCTTTGCAATAAGTGCAATTCTTTTGAACGATAAAAAACAAGACAGTGATTCGAGTTCAAAATGGTCAAACTACATTGTGCAACATGATTAACTTTCTACAATATTCTACAATTATATTCCTTCATGAATTCTTAAAACATCGGTTAAAAGCATATTGAAGCATAAGTATAAGTGCGCGCTGTAATGAGTTAGGCTTACTATGCCTAGCCTACACTTTTCCAGGTGCATTGCATGTCCTTTGATATACAAATCCCAAAAATGTCTGTCACCTTTTGAATTGCTTTCTAATGTTAATAGATGACATCGTTGTAAGATTGCCAATTTAAACATATCTATGAAAACATTGAACACTCGATGGCATGGATAAGTTAGTCATTGAATTGAAATATATTTCTATGAATACTATAAGATACACTGGCCTCATACAGCTTTGATTTTGAAGCCAATTGTACTCAAGCATGCCTACAAGATCAACTAAATGAAGACAGTACAAATGAGAAATAAAATTGAAAGAGAAAAATGATGGGAACTAAAGAAAAGATGGAAAGAATTCAATATCAGAAATTCCTCGACTTCTGAATTTTAGCAAAAGAATAATTTTGAGGTAGAGAGCTAGACTTAGTGAATTAAAAATGATCTTCCGGTAGAAAAGGAAATCCACCACACGCACCAACAGAAGATTGGTTAAGAAAAAATTGCGAGTGGAGAGAAATTTGGCGGAAGGTGATGTTTGTGAATGAAAGTAGGTTTTGGAGATTGAGGAATAACTGACGGATGCATGTCCATCAGAACGCATGAGCGAATGAAAGCTGAGAACTCCAGGTGAGATTTACAAAGTATAGGATGCTAGCTCCATTAATGATTTGAGAGCGATCTGATTTGATGATCTGAGTGAGTTGCAAATTCAGAAATCTTTCGTGAAATTCCGAATGCGTGAATATTGACGTAAGTAAATTAGGCTATTTTTGAATGCATCGTTAGCAGACTGTCGGATTCCATCTCTCATGAAACATAGCTCATCAGTAGTAAGTAAAACTCCACTTCTGGACCGCGCAAGATGGCCGCCGTCGCTGACGTCCCCCCCCTCTGGAACGACAGAGTGTCGTGGTGTGCCGGCCAGGTTGGTTCACGTTCACAAAATGTTCGCTGACTCCCCCCCTCTGGAACGACAGAGTGTCGTGGTGGACTTGGGCGACCGCCAGGATTAGTCTTGAGGCTATAGTGTGTGATGTTTTTCGTGCAATCTGCTGAATGTTGGGTTGTAAAATGGGCTGTTTCGAGTGGAAGGAGTGCTCGGATGAGAAAACGGAGGCCGGATTCGGATTCAGCGTGAAATTCTGCATCGGTATGGTGAATTTGAACGCAATCGGAGAGAAAAAAATTTCGCTGACGTCCCCCCCTGCGCCAAACTTCCAATTTTGCTTCTAGTGGACGGATTTTGTCGTGCAATAGCTCGTTTGAAAGCTAAGAGTGAGACAAATTCACTGAAAGAATCGGCTTGTTCATATCTGTCTTCGTTTAGATGTGAGACGCCATTTAAGATTTTGGGAGATTGGCGAAAAACGACAGAGTTAGAATTTGGGACGTTTTGGGCTGTAGCTTCAAAACGAAGCATCGGATTGGAAAACAGATTTCAGATTTGGAATCAGCGTGAAATTCTCTATCTGTATGGTGAGTTTCAAGGCAATCGGAGAGTTTTAAGTCATTCGGAGAGAAAAATTTTCAACATTTTTCGAAAAAACGACCTACTGTAGAGCCAAAACGAAGCATCGGATGGGAAAACAGAGGCCAGATTCGGATTCAGCGTCAAATTCTACATGTAAAATGGTGTATTTCCAGCTCAATCGGAGCACTAGAACCGGAGATAGACGGGTTTTTAGTGTTTGGATGATGGGTATTACGTCATCAGCTGATCGCCACACACTATATAAGCTGGGAACCGAGAGAGACTTGTCATTCATACGAGAGATTGCCAACGGTAAGTCGTCTCTCTGAGCTCCGATGATGGCTTCGGACATTCCAAATTCCGGGTTTCTGTAAGAAACCGACTTAGAAAATTTCATTGCTGATATCAGAGATGGCCTTCGTCTCCAGGCCATAAAAGACTCCAAAATTTTAAAGGCTTGTAACTTTGCTTCTACAAGTCCGTTTGACTTGATTCAAAAAAGGTTCGGTCGCTATTGACCTGCCCTAAGTGATAGACTACTTATAAAATTTCATAAGTAGTGCTAAAAAGTTGAAAAATTTAAATTCGCTATTTTTGGCAATTTTCGGGGTTTTCAAACCTTCTGATTTCAATAAAGACCTTTATAAAGTTGTGGGAGGCAAGCTTCGGCTTGGAATTTGCAACCTTTGTAAACAATCCACTGGTTTTCATGTCAAAATCGGGGTCCGGATACCAACACAGTGATATGACGCACGCTCTGTCCGCGGGAGGTTGGATTTGTGGGCCGAGGCCTTGGAGTTGGGATAAGATCCCCTCTGAGTAATGCCTGTAACGGATTCAAAGGTTCGACACTTTCCACCAATCTCACAATTTATCTGTATGATTATAAAAATGACTGCCAATGTCGCCTGTTAGTAATTCTATTTCATCCTTCCTTTACAGATACATAAGTTACAAAATGGGAGGAAATTCAAAGTTTCATTTTAAAAAGTGCCTATGTGGCGAAGTCAAGCGAGATGGCGAGTTCAAGCGCCATTTAAATAAATTCCCCGACTCTCCCGAAGAGCATAAGGAGGTCGCTGTGGTGAGCGGATGCACATCATGTATGAAATTCGTCAGGGGAAACCTGAACGAGTTTTTCTATAAGATGCATTCAACATGTCTCATTAAGAAGGTGAAAAATTATACCACCTCAGAGGTTGGGTTAGCCATCACCCCACTTTTTGAAAAATCTAATCAAGATGAGAAGACAGAGACGGATGCCTCAGAGGTTGGGAAGGTCATCATCCCACCGGTTGAAAGACCACAAGTTGACCTAGATGCGGAGCCAGAGCTGCAGATGGCAGTTCAAGCCATACAAGACTGCAAGAATGAGCAGCCAACGACATCTCACCTCAGCTCTTCTAGCTCTGAGTCGGAAATCTCCGAATCTGAATCGGAAACGGAAGAGGCGGTCGTCCTTAACAAACCCGAGGAGGCGATCATAGCTCCTAAACCCGATAAGACGATTATGAAGAGTCGGGCAGTGCCAGCGCCAAAAATGCACTCCTCACCTAAAAAAGGGAGAGGTATCAAAGCCCAAGCCAAGCGGTGGGCTAAGGATGATGGTGTGGCGAGGGTTAGCCAAGAGTATGCCATTAAGAAGCTGAAGGATGAAATGAGCCGTTATAAAAACGAATGCTCCGCATTAAGGGATGAGAATTTTTAACTCAAAAAGCAGGTGGCGGAAATTAGGAGTCTTAAGGCTCAAGTATTAAAGTTGGAAGGTTTCCAAAAGAGAGCTCTAGCGAGTGAGAGTCTCGTAGAGGATCAGGCCACATGCATTAAGAATATGAAGGCGAAGGAGGCGACGCTCAAACTCCAACATGAGCAGGAGAAGATGGCTCTTCTTGAGGCGAAGAATAACGCTGTCAAGGAGAGAAGAACAACGCTCCACCTCCCCGTAGTCGGTGGCAAAATTATCGACGATGTAATAATGGAGTCGGAG
Organism: Prostheceraeus crozeri; assembly: GCA_907163375.1. Taxonomy (NCBI): domain Eukaryota; kingdom Metazoa; phylum Platyhelminthes; order Polycladida; family Euryleptidae; genus Prostheceraeus; species Prostheceraeus crozeri. The sequence goes on from CAJQUW010006698.1 coordinate 9,961, forward strand.
GATTTGGATAAAACGAGCGAGTGCTACGAAGGAGCAATGCCAGATATTCGCTGTCTCCACATAAGCATTAATCACAATGGTGACATTCAGGAATTGCGCCATCGTAAGCGAAAGTTGCCGGCCAAGTACCTGCCTCAGCCACCACCATCGAAGGTTCAACGAACCGGTAATATAATTTAAAGTTAATATCATCTCTATCACTTGAATATAATTTCATCTATTTTCTTTCTATTTTTCAGATGCGACGAGAACGAACCAACGGCTCTCATAAGGGCCACCTAGGGGCAAGACATGATAGAACCTCCACGCGGTTTGCCCTGGGCAGTCTTCGGACTGGCGAATACTATCATTAAGTCGAATCTGCTATCAGTCAACTTGAACGTTGCGAATGCAGTTCGGTGTAATACTTCCTTTCGACGGGCGTTCCTGTAAAGGGCGGCGGTGAAACCCGTAGCTATGTATACCGCAACGGATATTCGGCAATGGTCAATCTTGTTTAACCTCTCTGCGTCATGTTTGCAAGTGATTGCCTCTGTCTCAACGTAGTATGCATTCGCGCCAGGGCGACATTTAGCCAACTGTCGAAGGTTGCCTAAAACTTTCCATTGCATACGTTATGAGAACCATGAGTTCTACCTGTCTCTATCAATGAGACGAATTGATGAATGGAATGAAATGGGAGGACACTCACGCGCCACACGCAACATAACACACTTCTCTCTTCCGTAGTCTAACAAGCTCTTTACACATGGATCACAGTCGATTGCTATACCAGAATCATGTAAGCTATCTTAATTTTATTTGACACTATTTCATCTACCATCATCGTCCATATGAAATGTTTTAAGATTTACAAGTTAGACTAAGCGTGCTACTATTTCCAAACGAAAAAGTATACATGGTTAAATCATCCACTTAAGCCCATCCGTAGTCTAACAAGCTCTTTACACATGGATCGCAGTCGATTGCTATCCCTGTATCAGAAGTGTAAGCTATCTTAATTATATTTGACACTATTTCATCTACCATCATCGCCCATATGAAATGATTTAAGATTTACAAGTTAGACTAAGCGTGCTATTATTTCCAAATGAAAATGTATACATGATTAAATCATCCACTGAAGCCCCGTTCAAGTAAGTCAGTATGAAAGCAAAGATAATACGAAATAAAAATTTATTATGGCATGTATTTCAAAGGGTCTTCATCGTCAATATCATCCCAGAGTCTGGCTTCACACAGATCACAAAAACAGTTCAGTTGCTTTAATCGTTCTTCCACTGCGAGCCTCACTTTGTCAATATACTCCCACTCCGCCATAGTTCGTTGCTGGGAGTTAGGGGTATACCACTCCCATAATTGGTGGAGGAATTTCGTGCTGGTGATCTCCATCACATCGTCAGTATCGTACTGGAGATACTCCCACCTCACGCCTGTTAAGTCGGGACACTCCTTCTCACATACACTCTCTTCGTTGTCCGCTGGTAATGACAACTTTCTGATATTGTCCAGTCGGTACACATTCTCTACCTTCCCCTTCGTTGGTGCGTTTGGTGCAACGAGCGCCTTTGATGTTGAGGATGGAGAAGAGAATTTTGTGTTTGGTGTTGTCGGAGGGCTTGTCATGTTGACTGTGAATAATAACTTTGAAATGTTTTCTAATTCTTAAGTATCAACAAGCAACCAATCAGAATGAACAGCCAATGAATGATGAATACGAAAGTATATATGTAAAGTGAAATTCGTGTCATTTCACTCTGTCTTTGTGGCATATAAGTGAAGTGTTCTCTGGAGTACAAGTGAACTGCTCTCTCGTGAAGTCTCTATCTTGTTGAAGTATCAACCTTAAACTCGATTTCGTTGAAATGGTAAGTTGAAAATTTCTTCACTCATCTCCCTCAAACGTGTGGCTAATAGCATCTTCCTCAATTTCAGGCATCAACTTCATCACCAACGCCCTCCCTTCTCGAGGAAAGTTTAGAGTTGTTGAGTCAAAGTAGGTTGTAACAATACACTGAGACTTGAACAGAGATGATAGAATGATTTCTCTTTCAGGTGATGTGAGTTCCAGCTCAGGACTCTCGCGACAAGGCAACGAGTGGGAATGTGCCGACTGCGGACATATGTTTACAAGGAAGCACAGTCTCCTTCGGCACATCAGACAACGTGTGTGTCAACGCAAAGCGGCGTCAATCTCCGGAGGTGAAGTTGATTCTGATGATGACATCTCCTTTCCTTGCGATTTGTGCCCTCTTCCTTTTGATAGTCACTTTCAGCGATCTTCGCACAGACTTCAACACACGCATGCAAATGATCACTACACCAACGGTACCTTTACCATCTCCCTCATTAATGTTTCACACAATAATTTAGTACGCGACTACTGCATGGAGTCCAATACTGAAATAGTAGATTTTCCTGAGTGGCTCCTTCAAAATTCTAACATTATCGAAGCGCTCTTCAACAATTTAGACAATTTTAGAATGAAGGCGCTCATCTACCTCAAACTAAAATATATTAAGATAGATTTTCAAACGGGTCAAGTGACGGAGAGAATACAGTTTCATGTTCCTTCATCTTCCGCAACTGAAGTTGTAGACTGCGAGTCTTGGCTAAATTTTCACATTCAATGTTTAAAATCAAATGTAGATAAATTCAATCAACGCGACAGCGCTCTCATTTTTGATGGTGTGGACTCAGCCATATTCAAAATTTCCCTATTAGAAAGTCATGCAGCTCGAGGCATATTTAAACTACCAAAAACGTTGTATAATAAGAAAGCTGTCATCAATGTCGATTGTAAATCACAGTGTTTCAAATATGCAGTCCAATCCATCCTTCACTATAATGATATCAACGCGCATCGAGATCGCACCTATAGCTATAGACAGTGGGAGGATGAACTAGACTTTGAAGGTTGTCCTAGTGACAACATGAAAATCAAAGATGTAGAAACGTTCGAAAAACATAATAAGATTAAAATTGTCGTTCACGTGTGGGAGAAGGGGTTGAAGGGTGCCCGCTATAATTCACGTTCAACTTGTTATAAAGGTGTAGTCAACCTCTTATTAGTAAAACAAGATGATAGCGAGGAATGGCACTACTGTGGTATTCCCAAAATCTCTCGCTTGTACACTCACTTGGGGCACTCTAAAAGAGGTGAACATTTTGTATGCGACCGCTGCATCCGCTCCTTTTGGAGTAAAGATAAATTTGAAACTCACTATGAATGGTGCAAGCGAGGTAAATTACAAATGGAATGCATGCCCAAAGATAAAATATTTTCACATAGGGATAATGGTGACGAATTAAGTCATCTAGTCATCTGCGTATCGTTTACGCAGACATAGAATGCTACATTGATGATATCATCCACAAACCAGCAGCCATATCCTGCTATGAAGTATGGCATGACCACTTTAGGAATAGACAAAACAAAATGCATACTTGGCAAGGTGAAGATTGTATTTCAAAATTTCTAGAATTTCTCGATAAAGCTGCTAAATTTCAACAATCATATGATTCACAATTGCAGCGTAAGTCACTACATATGTCAGATGAAGACAAACAGAAATTTGAAAGGTGCACATCGTGCCCTAAATGTCATAAAACGTTTGATGATGATAAAAATAAGAAAGTGCGTGATCATGATCACATCACTGGTAAATTTAGAAACGCACTCTGCTCCAAATGTAACTTTTCACTTAGGTTGAGACGTCGTGTACTAACCGTCATTTTTCATAACTTTAAGGGCTATGACAGTCATATGCTCATAAAAGGAGGGTTGAGCCAGATGAAATCGTGGCAGTTCAATGTTATAGCACAAACGAGAGAAAAATTCATGGCAATGACAGCAAAAGTACCAGTAGATAAAACTAAAGAAAATAAGACAGTCTTCTTCGAAATAAAATTTTTAGATTCATTTCAATTCATGTCAGCGTCACTAGCTTCTCTCGTTCGAAATCTCAAGTTTCTTCCCCATAGTCAAACTTTGAAGAAACACTATCCAAACTTAACGGATGACATGATCACTCGCAAAGGAGTCTTTCCCTATGCGTATTTTAGCTCAATGTCTAAACTAAATGAAACAACCCTTCCTTCCATTGACAAATTCAAAAACGATTTGACGGGTGAAGATTGTCCAGTAGAGGACTATGAACATGCTCAAGAGGCATGGTTAAAATTTGATTGTAAAACGTTTGGCGATTATATGATCGCTTACTTAGAATTAGATGTCATTTTGCTGGCTGATGTTTTTCAGGAATTTCGACGAGTGGCATTAGAAGAAGACAAATTAGATCCTGTCCACTTTGTCAGTCTACCAGCCATGTCCTTTAAATCAGCCTTTAAAATGACTGGTGAGACCATTCATCTCTTACAAGACCCGGAGATGTATAATATATTTGAGCGCGGAATACGCGGTGGTCTCACATTTGTAAATAAACATCATGTAAAATCTAAAAAAGTAGGTGATGATCATATCCACCTAAAGTACTATGACCAAAATAATTTATATGGCAGTTCACTGTCTAAACCACTACCTCATTCCGAGTTTAGTTGGTTAAATCAAGATGAGCTTGAGTATTACTCCAAACCCTTCAAACATACTGAAGATTCCAGATGAAGGTGATTGGGGATATTATTTTGAAGTGGATTTGATTTATCCAAATAGCATTAAAAATAAAACTGCTGATTTCCCACTCGCACCTGAATCTGGTGAAGTGACTGAAGATATGTTTTCACCATTCATGTCACAATTTCATAATAACTTAACAGAGTGTGGACAGCCAAGGTACAAACCATGCCGCAAACATTTACTCACACAATATGATAAGAAAAATTATCTCGTACATTTCTGCATATTAAAATTCTATTTAGAAATGGGCATGCTTCTAAAGTCAGTTCACCGCATTATCAAATTTAGACAGAAAGCCTTCCTCAAACCCTACATAGATAGTAACAGTCAAAAACGTGCACTCGCCCAAAAATTTTTGAAAAGGATTTTTATAAATATAAGAATAACAGTCTTTTCGGAAAGACCATGGAGGATGTTAGAAAACGTATGAATTACAAACTAGTCGTTGATGAACAAAAATATCACAAATTGACCTCATCACCTCTTTTCGTTGATAGAGACATCATCGATGAGGATCTTGTAGGTGTTAAAATGATAAAATCTGAAGTTGAGTTGTGCAAGCCCATCTATATTGGTCAAGCTGTACTAGATTACTCTAAGCTTGAAATGTACCAACTCTTTTATAAAATACTAAAACCATGTCCTCTCGTAAAAGAGGTTCGTTTGTCGGGTGGTGATACAGATAGTTTCTTTTTAGGAATTACCACTCAAAAAGATTTAAATTTTAATGAAGTAGCTAGGTCATTAGAAAAATATTTCGACACATCTAACTACAATCCCGCTCATCCACTCTATTCCATACAGAATAAAGCCAAACTTGGTTGTTTTAAGGATGAAACAGTAGGAAAGGAAATAGATGAAATGATTCTCCTCCGTCCTAAAATGTATTCCATGAAATTAAAAGAATGTGCAGATAGTATTAAGCGTGCTAAAGGTATATCAAAATCCATTGTTCATAAAATGAAACATCGGTCCTATAAGAAGGCCTATAAAAATAAAAATATAACATTTGTCAATATGACAATCTTAAAATCACAAGTTCATACTGTGAAAACGTACACGTTCAAGAAACGAGCACTTTCAGCATGGGAGGATAAGAGGTGTTGGATAGGACATAACACATCGCTTCCACATGGACATCCTGATACAAACATACCTCCACCCAAAAGAATAAAACTCACGCTACCACATTCAGGAGATGTATTGACATAATCAACTTTAACTCAGTATTTTGATGTTGGTTTTTGTAGATATACATGGTTGTTTTATGTATCGCATGAGATCGTTTCTTCCTTGTGAATATATGCCTACAGTCAGCTCATTCCCCCTATATCTGTGAAAAGACTTTTTCATATACATATTTTTATTTCAATAAACATATCACAATGACTTCACTTTGTTTTCCGAAACACCAAAGTAATGAGGGATTTAGTATCTTTCACATGGATGCACTCTTGTAAACCATTGGTAATTTTGATAGTAATAGAGGGTATAGTTTGTTTGACGACGGGATGATAGAAAATAGATTCAAACATCTTCTCGACTATTCCATATGAAGCGTCTTTATCATGAATGAAATCGCGTAAAATGTATTCTTTTTTCTCACCAACAGAAATAGGTAGAATCAAATCACTTTGAATGTAAAGGTGCTGTTCATGTTTATCAAGTGTCATTGGTGTTTCTATACCAATCGTATGCGCAGCAGTAAACACAGTTTGTAGCATTGAAAAACCAAAGAGTTTTTTTCAAATTTTTACTCAATTGACATTGAATGTCATCGCCCAGTTTTCAGAACAACGCGTTGATTTACAATTGAAAACGAAATGTGGTGTGTCTTTACATCATATTTACTTTTCATCACATGCTTCAACTTCTGTTGTATATAAGGATTTACTACATGAATGAAGCTTTCAACTGTATGATATAGACGCGGCATTATATTGATAGCAACTTTAGATTCTTCATAAGACTGGTAAATTTTCTTGATGCGATCACCATAGATGTCCACCCACCATTCATCATTAACTGAATCAGCTTTAGTGTGATATTCATGAGAAGCATACACCACACCGCTTCCAATAATAGGTGTATAATGTCTTACAAAATGGCGCAAGGTTGGAGAGAAATAAACTGTAAGTTTGTCATTATATTTCTGAATAACCAACTTATTTTTGTCCGCCATAATTTTCTCTCCATACTTCTTACCCACAGTCTCATCCCATCGTTTTACTAACTCAATAAGTGATAAAGGTTGAACACCACGCTTTTTCAAAATGATGCGTTCTTCGCATTCTACAACATCTTCATCAAATATTTTAAATCTATAATGAAATTTGTTGATTCGATTTGAATAAACTTTTAAACATTTGCAGTAGCAATTGACGTTAGATGTAGTCCATGACCAAAACCAAGATGTGGATAGAATTCATCCTACATCTTCACCAATATTGGAATATATCTGAAAATAGTTAATACGACGCGTTAGCGACATGTCTGCCCTAGCTTTGGTTACAGTACCACTTTTAAAGATATTTTGATCAAAACCCAAAATGTCCATTAGAGTTTTATCCATAATTAGTTCAATACCTTTTCCACTTATAGTGAGAGACAAAACACCTTCTTTTTCAGAAAATGAAATATGTTGCTCATTAATCACTTCATTTAAATAATCTACAACCAATTTAACCGAAGTAATAATGCGAGTTATCAACACTCTTGTTTCATGTAAGATACCACCTAAAGGCTCTACACACTTTCTGTATAAAGATACGGCCCATTCTGTATCAAATTGATTTGGCCTTTCACATGGTAAATGTTGCATATCAGATTTTCCATGAACAGATGCAGAACGATGTCGTAAGAACTGATGAAAATCTTTTGAACAAACTAATACTAGATCATCATCATTTAATTTACTTATTGCAATATGATTAGATGATTTGATATAAGTCAATGTTGCCACTTATTTACCATCAAGTCGAAGGAGATAATTAAATTTCTTCAATGATGTTTCAGGAGTCATGTTTGTCTTTCTTGGCTTAATCACAATCTTCTTCACCAACGTCTTCTCATTTCTTGGAATAAGATCTACATAATAAGCTTCCTCTCGATATATTAACTGTTTATGACCACTTATGTGGTAATTAACGTTAAAATTATCATAGCTTGTTAAGGCGCTAGCGAGGTAACCTAAATCATTTCTTAAACTTGGACTTAAACCAACAATCCAATCTTTCTCAACTACATGATGTACATAATTATGATCATCATTGTGCGGAGTAAATTGGACAATATGTTTACACGCTTTATTCAAGAAACCATATATAAACTTTTTACATGATAAGAGATCTTTCTTTGGCCACTGTGGAATGTATACTCGGCAGCCCTTTTCACATTGGTAAGCAGCTGTGCGTCTCATATTAATAGTAATCACCTCATGATCAAAAGTATAGACACAGTTGCTATAAACAAGTTGAGTGACACCCACTTCCCAATTTCCATTTAGCTGTTGTGCATGAACAATGGGAGTAGAAAAGAGTGCGGCTCGATTACTAGCAAATCTCTTTGTAGCCACATTGCTAAGCAAAATATGATAAAACGACATTTTTATATTGCTGATCTGCGGCTTTGCATAACATCATGAAGACTTGGATTTTGGACTCTCTACAATATATCAGAGTTGATCGTAATGGAAACGTACACTTCAAAAATTCTCATGGTCATTCATCAAGAGGTATTACATTAACATGGCGACAATTTGTCAACCTCAATGATATCATGAGGGATTTGGAATATTTTGAAACATTAAGATTCATCTCCTTGGGTGATCAAGTTTGGCTTCAACATTACAGAAATGAAATTCAAATCTACCATTCTCATTCCGCAAACTGTTTCTCATTTCGCAAATACAATTGGGAGAAGTATAGAAGATACATACATCGCTCCATCATGACATTTATTCGTCGTGAGTTCATCGCCCTACTATGCAAATCTTAATCAGACATGACTATGACGCACCATGAGTTGGAAATTAGATTCCCTACAACGTATTGAAACGGATCATGATCGAAACGTCTATTTCAAAGATTCAACTGGAAATGTGAGAAGAGAGTTTGCTTTATCTTATCGTCATTTTCAATCTCTACATCATATCATGAAGGATTTGAAATACTTCTATATGAAAAGACATTCACGTATTGGAAATCGCATCTGGCTGCGCGTCAACAATCGGCGAATTCAACTCTATCATTCCCAACTTCATACTAACTTCACATTTCATCAAGGTAGTTGGGAGAAGTATAAAAGGAAGGTACATCGCTCAATTTACTCATTCTTTCATCATGAAGCGTCATCGCTACACCATCGTCAACATTCTCCGTCGCTTCAGACTCTACACCAAAATCGATCTCACAACATTACACCAATACCTTCCAAACAGCAAGTATTACCCGGGCCGTCCTCAAATGTTAGTGGTGAAGATGAACAATTCACGGAATCTTCAACTCTTCCCAAATGGGACTGTACAGATTCTCGGCGCCCTTTCTCATTCATCGGCGCAGTCAATGCGCTTAGAGCTACAGAGACTACTACGTCGGATATGGAAGAGGGAGAGGTGTGTGATGTCGAATCTGACTGTGGACAATATGGTGATCTCTACTCAATTGAGTGAAAGTGTATCATTTTTGAAGATTCGCACCAGCAGTTACAATTTGTGTTATGAACCCGAACTTTTTCCTGCAGCTCTCATTAGTTGTTGGTTACCTGTGCATGTGGCAATCTTTCATAATAGTAAAGTGATCATTACTGGACTAAGATCTCATGTACAAGCAAATGTGATCCTAGACTATCTCATCGAGTATGTACGTACCCAGCGGATTGTAAAATAAAAAACAATTTTTCCAACATGATGTTTTTATTTCAAATCATGATAGAACTTACAAATCATTTTTCATTAGAGGATGGATTACATGAAAAGTTTTGAATAATAGATGCAAATCGAGATACATGTAAACGTTTTAAGATGAAGTACAGTACAAAAGCACCACACGTCAACGAAAGTGGATGTTGTAGTATGCGTTCATTTCGCTGATATTGACGCGTATGTTTTCTCAACCACTGCTGTGTTGGTATATTTGGAGGTTGAGCAAGAGAGTCAAATAGTTCACCACGACGGTCTTCTCCAATAAAGATCGCTTTCCAATGCTCACCGCCTAAATTCTGCGAATGAGTGTTTAGCACAATAAAGATGGGATAGTGATTTACTGCAGGTGGTAAGGTATCGAGTGAATAGACATTATCGAAAGCTTTCAACGTCACTTCGTCTGCATTATGCTGCACTTTAGTCTCAATATCGTCAGCAGTCAACCAACTCATTAACGATTATACTGAAGAATCACGTCACGATACTTTGTAATTTCAATATTTGAATCGAAGACTGCATAAATTAATACATTGATCGTCTCAGGTAGTGTTCTTTTGAACGTTAAATCCAAACGAATATTATGAGGCACGTTCGCTTGACGATAGGGTGCACTAATATCGCTGTCAGCAGTCAAATCAAATGCATAAATAGTATATCCACTCTTAAACTCTTTCATAGTCAGTCCGTTGGTGTCATCCGTATTGTAAAAGCCAAAAACATCCATAAAATCAACATAACTGCGCATAAATTGATCCGCAGCAAAATCTGGTTTGTAGGGTGGACCAGGATGACTCACACCATTTACACGTAAAGCAATTTCACTTAACTGATTGTGCTTAAAATTGAACGGATTCTTCTTTATATTACCATTAAATGCATCATTTTCAACCATTGCCACCATGAGGAGCTTCGGTGCTTCCGATGGAAAGAGGCCATCTTTCATGAAACTCTTTTGATCTTTCGGAATTGTAAAGGTGAGAAGCTTTGTATGCTGAACGGGGTAAATGGCATTTTGGCGGTTAAGACCTTCAGCATGTCCTCTAATGACACTTGGATTCGGTACTACTCGACGAATGTAAAGTGCAATATCTTCCACATGAATTCTAAAATTGTCAACTTTAGCAAATGCATTCAGCGCAAATTCAGGCTTATTCAATGTCAGCTTGAGTCGCATGCTGGTATTACAGAGTAAAAACTTTCACTGTCTAAAGAAGTCTAAATTCAGCGGACCATATAGCTGACATACGTTACTATCTTTAATCATAGCAGATCGCTTTACAAAGCCACTGTTTGTTTCAACATCAAATTTTCCTGCTTCATCTCTATACCATCCCATGGCTTCCATATGACTTTTTTTGTGCTGCTGAATGAAACTGTGATACATGATTGAAATATGATTTATAGGGATAATCGCTTTGACCACCTTCCACCTGCTGCTCTCCAATCGTTAGAGAAACATCGCGAAGTAATGTAGTCAATGGTAAATTGTTCAGTCCAACTTTATGTGTATCGTCAATAGCAGTTCCATCTGCTTGCTGAATTCTAAACCTCAAATCAAGCATCGCATAACTCAAATCTATGTAGTCATCACTACCACCAGGAATAACAAATTCAATGGGGCCAGCATTCTCAGCTGTTCGAGGGTGATAATCTACAATACTTGAACTAAGAATATCTGTCTGTATGGCTTGTTGATCAAACAAACAAAAACCGGAAGTTTTACACTCCATGATTAGAAGTTATAGCAGCGTCGTCGTTTAGCGCCTGATGAATGATTAGAGCCTCTGCGACGTTTGCGTGAATGCCTTTTGACTGAAGATCGCACCTTACCAGCTCCGCGATGTTTCCTCCTTCCTTTATTCATTCGTTTAGGTGATTTCTTTCCTTGAGTAACACCAGCAAAGGTCTGCTTCAATGTTTTTAAACCGCGTTCCTTCCCACGATTCAACAAACTGCTCTTAAAACTTCTACCTCTGGAAAGATCACTAGCAACATCACCAGCAAAGCCAACGGCATTACTTAAAACATTTCGTTTTAAAGATCTACCGACATTGGATATGAGAGGTGCTACAACAGATTTCAGTGCACCAAGTATGCTACCTCCACGTTGGCGGCGAGCGCCGATGTAAATTTGTCCTCCACCACTTACATAGGAGGGTCGTGAATAAAATGAGGCAGTTGGATTCATAGCTCAAACCCTAAACATTGTTAGTTACAACTTTGCATGAATCACTGTCGATCACTTAGATGAAAGATGTCGGCACGACGCATCCAAGAGTTCATACTTGAAGGATAACCAGTCCATTTAACAAGACACCATTCTTCACCTTGCCGTTTTTTACATCGAATGATTTTCTCTACCAAATATGTTTCACTTTCAGTGACTACCTCAATCTCATCGCGGTAAAAGCTACCCTCAATTTCTTCATTATCGTAATCTTTCAACTTGTAGGTGGTCGGAGAGTCTTTTTGATTAATCCTTGATACTGTAAATACCTCCTCTGTCCAATTCGGAAGGTACCCTTTAGCAAAAACACTTTTCACTTTTGAGATACGAACTTTATCACCAATTTTCACATCACTTTTCACATGAGTGCGTTTACGTTGGAATGATTCGCGCACTTTATCTACATTGTCAGCATTTACATCTACTGGTCTGAGTCCAATAGAACGATGGATAGAGTGATTGTAGGCATGGAGTGTATCTTGTAGAACCTTTGTCCAATTTTGTGTCAAGTTGGCAGTAAAATGTCGCCACAAGCGATTTTTTAATGTGCGATTAAAACGTTCAACGAGTGCAGCTTTATAAGCGCTCTTTACACTAAACAACTCAATGTCATGCCTCTCAAATAATCTTGTCACATGCTGATTTTCAAACTCTTTTCCTTGATCACTCTGAATTCTTTTTGGAATGCGACCTTCTCGAAAAATTGTTTGGAATGCTTTTGCTACTCCTTTCCCTTCTTTAGTTTTTAAAGGTTGAGCCCACGCATAACGCGAGAAAATATCAATGACGGTTAAAATAAAATTATTGCCCGAGTTATGTTTTGAAATGGAGGCAACATCGCACAAATCTGCTTGCCACTGTTCATCGATGTCATGAACAATATAATGGCGGGTGCGGTACTTCTTTTTCGCTTGTTTGTGGAGTGTATAGGTAGCCTGACCCTTTAACCATCGTTTCACTTGTGATTGTGGAAGACCACTCGCTTTTGATAATTTCTTGATAGATGCAAATCCTGCCGGATGTTTTACATCATAATAGATTGACTTCAAACGTTCAGTCGATGACGACTGACTCTTTTTCCTCCTTCTCATCTTTTTGTTTTCTTGCCTTTCTACATTTACAACAACTGCAGCATTTAGCTTTAGCGGTTTTGCGATCGTGTTCACATTGCTTAGGGGTTTCATTATGAGAGCTGGCGCAGCAAGTGCAAGTGACAACGACATTCACCTCTGGCGGCTCATTACATGGCAAGCAACACATCTGCTTCATATTAATAGTCTGAGAACATGTATTTCCTGGGAGGAGCTGTTTTACGTTTTCCTTTTACCAGTTTTAGTGGCGATGTAGATCTACGTCGAGTTCTTCCTCTTGTTTGCTTAGTGAGTGTGGGAGGGGATGTAGCAGGTGACGCCTTAAACCAATTTGTTGGCATTTTCATCGTCTGAAGCATTGGAGTAGTAGCCACTGTTGAATCAAGTTCTTTCAATGTCTCATTATTCAAAGCAAATTTTGGCACATTATGCTTTTTCAATAGTTTAAGAAAGTATGACCAACCAGGTGGAACATAGCCCTGACGGCGCTTTCTACGTGTCGCATACTGAATCAAGTCTTCATAACGTGAAGCATCAATCACTTTATTTTCATCTGTAATGATTTCTCCTCTATCATTTACATTGAGATGGGGTTCAATACTGTTGAAAAGAGATATGGCATGTGCGCGAGATGCTAAAGGTGTAGCAGTCGATACAGAGTCACGCATCTTATTCTTCAAGTTTTTTAATTGCTCAACAGTTTCCGATTGTAATAATACAGCACGATGTGGATCTTTGATGTGAACATTTTGCTGATAATCTATTTCTTTCCTATACATTTGATTTGCAAGAGGTTGCTTTACTTGCTGCATGGCAGTCAATTGTACATATTCATCCTGAGGAATAACAATCATGCGAGAATAAGAACTCATAGTTTGTAGATAATCATGGGAGTTTTCAAAATATCACTTCGAAATCTAAATTCTTCCGGACACTCTTGCGTAAAGTCAATGAATAAGTAACCGTATGGTTTTTCAGTAGCTGCTTGAAAAATTTCAATTAAGGCTTTTGATCCTCTGGGTGCAACTTGTCGCGCTAAAATTTCAAATTGACTTTTATCTCGCGGATTCTTGAAAATAGCATAATAGTGTGTATTCAGGTTTCGTGTACGAGCTTCTTTTCCATCAGGAAACAAATTTTGTGTGATATAGATGATAAAACACCTTTTATGATGTGCTGCGCGAGTGAACATATCTGTAACATCTTTTGAATTCTTACTTTCTTTTAATAAATCATCCAATACAACAACATCATTAGACTGAAGTTTATCCACTGGAATAATTCCTTCATGTCGAATAAAGTTGCGACTTTGCAATTCCTGAAACAGCGACGGTTGATAAATACCATAACACCAAATCACTCGATTGATAGGTTCCTTAAACAACTCCCTTCTTTTATCCAATAAATTCAGCGTGAAAAACAGTTTTACCTGCATGAGATGGACCTGATACAGTCAGAACTTTATCACATTGAAGTCTGAAATCCATTTTATTACTTTGAGATTCAACATTTGCATAATTAACGCTTAGAGCCAAAGATATTACCCAATAGGTTGCCCACGGCAGGAGCTATCATTGGAAGTATTGCTGAAAGGAAACCGCCCTTTTGTGTTAGAGTTTTCCTCTTTCTTTGAAGGGTGACTTTAGGATTGGAGATGAAACGCAATTTCGTAGCATATCGCTTAAGTAACTTTCGTTGTTTTGGCGCTAATTTCTTCGTCCTCAACTTCCTCACATGAGAAATAATTTCACAAATGAATTTATCGTTAGCATGTCGTATAGCATTGTATCGCTGATTTGCTTTCATTCGTCGGAGAGCTTGAATGGCTGAAGAAAACTTTTGACTTTTACGTTTCGTCATTTTACGTTTCGCCATTTTCCGTGTTAGTCTTTGCTAAAACCTATCTTTACCACATTTGCATAGGTACTAACTATTGCGACATAAGTGACACTCGAAATGAGCAATATCACAGTGGTTACATTGGCAAAGTTGAATGCAATTACGTATGAAACAGCGTTGACAAAAAGCATGCTTACATCTCTTGAAGATGCGCTTTTCATTTCCATCCTTTCGCTTACATACATCACAACACATAGTTTCACCGTTACTGATGTCTATAGCAAGTCTTTTTGAAGATATGAATTTGCTAGCCTTTTCTAAATAATAGACGCATGTACAGAAGGAATATACTTCGAGAGTGAGCAGACATAGCTCGAAAACCAGTTGTGCTACAATCAAGTACCACTGCATTTTCAATTTTTCTTTATGGAAAGTTGAATGTGAATATCTGAAATCGCTTCAATCACTAGACTGCTACCATGATGGTTAAATGCGTTAAGACGTTCAGCAATTTTTATCATATGTCTTTTAAAAAATTCTTCGGGGTGATCTACCACTTCCATTGAATAAGAAGCAAAATGGAAAGAGCGACTTTCCACCTCTTCCTTTCCAAAATGACTAACTTAATTTTCGCAACTAATCGCGCCATGATAATGCTATCAGAGAATGTATTCATTAACTCTAGAAATAGAGTGCTAGCATCATCGACCACTGCTTCGATGTCGGTCTCATCTTTATGAAAATTTATCACATAATCTTGAACAGCTCCTTTTAAACTTTGCCTATGAAAATGTAATGTTCCGCAGTCGTTTGAGAAAGACATGATCGCCCTTTATCTAACCATCCATTGCATGAAAACAACAACTCTTCTCATAGTAACATTTATTGAATAACGGTAACAAGCATGCATTATAAATCAATGGTTTGAAAGAGATAAAATAGATACAGCTGGTAACTATCATACAGCGAGCAATGATAACCATACAGGACTTTGGCAGTGTTGAGGTAAGGAGGAAAGAAGCATTGGTTATGAACGTAGCTACTACAACGAACAGACAAAATAGGAACACACAAATCCTTAAAACGTTTCGTGACTTCATGATAATGTTGATTCACTCTACTATCCCAAGGCGGGAGCAAAATATCATCAATGATTAGATTGGGAAATACTTTCCTCTCCTTACCAGGATTATTACAAAAGATGCGTATAACATTGAAAGCAGCTAACCATCGTTTAAAGTCAATAAGAAGAGCACTCTCACAAGAAAAGCCATAGTCTTGCAAATATTTCAGATTAAGTCCATGAATGTGTTTTCTCGCCCATTGATCAACATTGGGATCGCAGTTGGCATGTTGATGATAGACACTAACAATCTGATATGTCCAATTGTTCATAGCAATAGCACTGAGCTCCTGTACAGGTTCACCCTCACAATCCATAAAAATGATGATAGAAGCCTAAAACGGAAATTTACACATCTAAGGAAAGCGTTCTATAACATATTACAAAATGAAGAATTACATCGATGCTTTTCACGACAAAATACACAAATGATATGATGGCAACGAAGAAGTAAAATGTATCTAATAAGACCACGTCTACGACACTCAAAGCACATAAGCGAATTGTCATAGGGTAGAGTTAGGAAAGGACTAGTAATTCTCCTTCTTTGATTTGCGTTTTGATGCAGCATTCTTCTCCGACTTGCGCTTCGTACCACTGCTGTTAAGGATTTGATCAATTATGTCGTCCACGTTGGGTGGTTTTGGAATATATAGGATGGATTCCATATGCATGGAGAGAGAGGACTATTTTATTATCCTTGTGTCGACCATAATATAGCCCATTCACTTTGAAAAGGATATCCAAGTACCTTCTCCGAGCTCATCACATCTGATGGGTATTGAATGATCTCCCTCCTTCTTATAGTAAGTACACCAATGTGATACGGTAGGCAAATGTGATTACCATCCCAAATCTTTCTATAGGGAGTATCCTTGTCATCTCTCGCCTTCCACTCTTGAGCAAGAGGAGTAGGAATGTCCATATTTAATGTCACGTACTCCTCAATAATATCAAGTTGGTGGCGAATGTACGGACTCACGGGGATCAGTATGTAGTCCCCATACTGATTGCGCATTATCTTGACATCCGTGGAAGGGAGCATTCCCGTTTGGAGTACTACGCTATGATCGTCATAACGCAAGACTTGTTTAAATTTACGCTGTAGCGGTGTATGATTATGTAACTTGGTAGTTTCTTCAACTGTCCTCAGTTGTAGATGATCTGACCGTAGCGAACCTTGTAACGTTTGACCGCCATTTTGTCCTACTAGTGCAGCAGATGGAGTAGATGCCTGAAAATGAAAAAGATTGTATTAAGTTTACGTTCAAGGGAGGAGAGGGAGGAAAGTAGCGACTTCCCATTTTAGTTGGATATAGAATAGGGAACTAGAGAGAGAGAAAATGTGCGTCCGTCACTCGTGTGATTCAACGATGGAATGATTCTCACTGTGGAAGGCTCGCTATTTATAAAGAAATGCTTGATTCTCATTGGATGATGATCCTCATTGGACAATAACATCAAGCTGATTCCAAATCTGAAATCCGTTTTCCAATCCGATGCTTCGTTTTGAAGCTACAGCCCAAAACGTCCCAAATTCTAACTCTGTCGTTTTTCGCCAATGTCCCAAAATCTTAAATGGCGTCTCACATCTAAACGAAGACAGATATGAACAAGCCGATTCTTTCAGTGAATTTGTTTCACTCTTACCTTTCAAACGAGCTATTGCACGACAAAATCCGTCCACTAGAAGCAAAATTGGAAGTTTGGCGCAGGGGGGGGACGTCAGCGAAAATTTTTCTCTCCGATTGCGTTCAAATTCACCATACCGATGCAGAATTTCACGCTGAATCCGAATCCGGCCTCCGTTTTCTCATCCGAGCACTCCTTCCACTCGAAACAGTCCATTTTACAACCCAACATTCAGCAGATTGGACGAAAAACATCACACACTATAGCCTCAAGACTAATCCTGGCGGTCGCCCAAGTCCACCACGACACTCTGTCGTTCCAGAGGGGGGGAGTCAACGAACATTTTGTGAACGTGAACCAACCTGGCCGGCACACCACGACACTCTGCCGTTCCAGAGGGGGGGGACGTCAGCGACGGCGGCCATCTTGCGCGATCCAGAAGTGGAGTTTTACTTACTACTCTCATCAGTTGGATAGTCAGTTTCATCATGTTAGAAATACCGGTATTTGAAAGATAGAACAGCCATCAAGACTACAAGATATTAATCTTATCGAACATGTGTGATAGGATCTGACGCAGAGGAAAGTACCCAAATAGGTAGCATTAATTGCTTTAAGGACTTAGCAATTCAACGTGTTCGAACAGTGGTTGAAAATTCTTCAGAGCGCAATTAATGACTTCATAGCAGCAAATATTTATACATCACGGGA
>CAJQUW010006699.1:0-20597 GCA_907163375.1 Prostheceraeus crozeri
CACGGTGCGTCAGAACTAACTTTTTATGTTTTGAGATCCACCAGAGCTGCGACTTTAATTTTATCAATCTACAGTGTATTGCAATTCCATTCATGTCAATTTTAAAAAAATCGATCGGTGAAATTTCGAGAAAATTTGAATAATTGTTTTATACTTTTTACCAATATTTAAGTAGAATGGTATAAAATGTCATACGAATCAGTATGATTGCATTATTTTTTCTTGAAAATTGATATCTGATGCCTAAGACGGAATTTCATCATTCGCTTCATTATATTTGGTTTGTTTACGACTTTTGCTGTAGTTACCGAAGTCATGGGTAGGGTCATAGGAGGGCCTATATACAAATTAGGCTCTTTGAAATCAAAATTACGATTAGTAAAAATCACCTTCAAATACTATTGACATCAGCAATATGTGACTCAGATCAATTTAAGTCTTGCTATGTCTTTTTCTGAATTTAATACATGTACGAGTCGTATCTAGAACTTATTTTGTTTTCACCTAATTCAATCACCTATTTATTATCTTTTGTCATTGTGGTGAGAGGTTATGAAGAGAATATCTTAGTTCACTCAGTATTAAAGTGGCAGTTTCAGAGTAATTGAATTATGGTGCACATTTGTGTATAATCAATTGTTCCTGATATTAATGAAGAAATGACATTACTCACTCTGATTGAGGTAGTTAATTTGACCTACCTTGATATACGGCCCGTATGAGGCTATTCATCATACAATCACTTGTATATTCCATCTAATCATCAACGTGAATAATTGAAAACCACCTGACATTCTGACAGATGTATTTTTTCTTACACTTGATAAAACAATTCCACTTCAAAAACATAGATCTTAAATGTCGTCAGATCGTTGTACACTTGTAAAGCCTTTCAACAAATGATCGGCAAAGTCAGAATGGGAATAAGGACGTTTCGAAACGAAGCCAGATCTTAATTTGAAATCACCATGGTGTACCGATTCCGAAGCCTGCTCACTGTAAGGTCCCCAGGTCCGACATCCCTTCCTCTCACAGAAATTCGGCGATATGGTCGAAAGACAGCATGGATTTTTGGGGTCACGTCTAACTGATAGATCCATGTATGCATCACGAATCATCCTTTGTATGTTTTCTCTGTACATTGGAATCAAGACTAGTACCAAAACAAGACGTAACAACACGCTCAAATGCACGGAAAAACCTGACGTACGTTACACATTCCATTGGACACATAGACTGAAGTTTGAGCAACATTCTTCAAAATGCCGCTGGCACTATTAGCCTAGTGATGAAACTTTGCCCGTGATAAGTCTCCAGTTTCGACGTTGCATGCCTTTAGCCACATACAAGCTTCTGGGCCATATCGAAACAAGACTACTGTATATGGTAGCAACTGGACCAGTCAACAAGTGCAAACTCAGGGGTGGTAGATGATCCAACACCAAGTCAGCCTCAGGCCTTATCAATACGGAGGGATGCACTACGTTGTCAAATCGCTTGGCTGTAGCTCTCTGGCTTCTACATTCAAAGTACTGCCAAAAACAGTCATGGAGAGATCCAATAGTTTTTGGAGCTACAGAGAGGTGGAGACGATGCTTATTTGCATTACACCAAGTACTTGGATGCATACTAGAGTGCGATGTTATACCAGTCATTATGTTACACAGTTTTAGATCAGCTGCCACTGTGAATTCCTCTGCGAAATGGTTGAGTCCAAGCTCGACCCAGAGAGATTTGATGTTCACTTAATTTTCTTGAATATCATTGACCAATCATAGTAAAAAAATGCGTTTAACACCCGAATCTCTAAAATGTCTGCGAAATTCGTTCTCATCTTTTGGAAATATTGACATGCAAATTTTGAGGAAACCACCTCCTCCGTCAATCCCGATTTTGATAATGAAATCTCGCTGGTCACAGTCATATCTTCATGAACTATTCTATTGAACAAACCATTCAGATCAGTACATAAAACTGCATGTTAGATTCAGTATAACAACTTTGTCGCCCTCCATACTTCTGAAAGACATTTGCTTAACATCAAAGTAACTATCCAAGATATGATCCTTATCTTCTAGTTTGGATTTTAGATTAGGCTCAATTGATTTCCTGCAATTCGTTGACTGTCTAATGTCACGCCCAAGCTTTAAAGTCTGACGCGTACTCAGTCCTAATCAAGACAAAATCTGACATGTCATTAGCAGAGAAAGTGCGGTTCATCGAACTGGAAGGGCTACTCACTTATGAAGACGAACAAGTGGACGACCACGTACGTTGGATAAATTAACCGTTGGTGAAGTGGGTCGAATCAGCCTTTCGACGGATGACCTCTGAAGCGAAATGAATCTACAGGAACACCAGATGAAGAAGCACATAAATCCATCATGTTCGAAAGGAGAGCTGCTTGAGAACATTTATGGATTCAGTCCACGGCCGATCGCTGACAAACACTTTGCGCACAGTTTTAATAGGTCACCATTCTCGACAGTCTGCTGTTTGATGTGACGATGATGGGTTGGATGGCGTAATAGTTTGACGAGCAATGCAGCAGACCTTGCATGTGCATCCATTTGCTGCAGTAAATCGGGTAGTCGGAGGAAGAACTCCAAGCAATGAATGATCAAACACTTCAATTTTGTTAACCTTTTCCCTTGCTGTTTCAACATAACATACGAACGACAAGTTCACAGATCGCCGCTGGTAATCTTTCGTCGTTGACATCATAACCATTCAAAATATGTTCTTTGATCAATGAGGACACGGTGTTCGTAATAGCCCTGATTTCTTTCGCCTTTCTCAAGCATATCAAGCAGACTCGAAGTCGATTCTCTGTGCGTGTTTTCATTCGAGCGGTGTAATTAATGACATGTGCGCGATATGGTTTCTGATGAAAACACTGACTACGATCGGTATCGATATATAGATATCACCGTCGTCAATGACAATAGTTCATAGAAATTTTTAACGAGCACTCTCGCCGGCACTCAAACATCGCTTCATAGACATCTATCTGTCGCAAGCAAAACAGTAAAGAAGATTTAGTAAGACTATGGAAATCAAATGATAAGTGTCATTAGTATGAATAATGGAAATCGGTTACAAGCAAAAGAAAATTTGATAGGTGATTGAATATTGGGGAAACAAAATAAATTGTCTAGATTACGCTCGTACATGTAGTTTAATCAGAAAAGACATGTAGCAAGACTAGAAATGATCTGAGTCACATGATTGCCGATTTTCAATATATTTGAAGGTGATTTTACTAATCGTAATTTTGATATCAAAGAGCCTAATTTTATATAGGACCACCCATGACTTCGGTATCTACAGGCAAATGTCAGTAAACCAAACCAAATAAAATGAAGCGAATGATGAAATTCCGTCTTAGGCTATCATGTTGACTCAATTTTCAAGAAAAAATAATGGCAATCATACTGGATTCGTATGACATTTTATACCTACTACTTAGAATATTGGTAAAAGTAGTATAAAATGTTTAATCGAAATTTTCTCGAAATTTCACCGATCGATTTTTTTAAAATTGACATGAATAGAATTGCAATACACTGTAGATTGATAAAATTAAAGTCGCAGCTCTGGTGGATCTCAAAACATAAAAAGTTAGTTCTGACGCACCGTGCCCCATTGTGTATACACTTTCGATTCTATTAAATGAACTCGAGCTGAATACAGTTGGGTATATGCTAACAGATGAGAGATTTTCAAATTTTTGAAGTTTTGAGGAAATTACCACCGAATTGACTGATCATGATAGTAATGCAAAAGGAATGATTGTATTTTACAGATCCTGCGTGTCATGAGGGCGTTTTAATGGTACGTTTGTCAAATTATCAATTCGATGCGTTGCCACTTTCATGCTAAACCTATACTTTCTTAAGCGTGATTATATCACAGGCAGCCTAGCCTGCCAATGGTAGAGCAAAATAACTTAATTAAAGACAGTGATTTCAATTAACTTTAAACGATCTAAATGGGTCCACATCACTATTCAGATTCAAGAAATGAAACATAAATTTAGTGAATCTTAAAATCATGCCGATAAAAATTGAATTAAAAACATGAAACTTCAGCCACGACATCACTATAAGATCTCGATTTTTTCATGAAGACTTCCATTGTAATACGGTTCATGAAATTCCCTTGATAATCAGCTTGATTTCCGCTTTGTTGGGATGTTTGTTAGCAGATATTCATTCCTTTTGATATCCAACTTGTTTCATACTACTTATAGAGGGGCGTCATCTCGGTAGTATATAAATTTGATTAATTTTGGCCTCTTGAATACTGATTCAATCAAATAATTTTTTTTGGACCGCAGGAACGTTATTAGGAAAAAACTGAATCTTTTGATGTAAAAGATTTCACTGTAAACAAATATTACTTTTGAGTCGACACTAACTATCATATACTTATCTATACCTTCAATTTCCATTCAACGCAATAAGCTGATTTCTATTTTTCTATACCGGAATTTTCGTATAACACAACAAGGCTGTCTGACATCCGGCATCGGAGTGTGCGCTGAACATTTGCGTGAAATTAAATTGGTCTATGGGCACTGAACTTCATTTTTTGATGAATAGCACGGGTATGCGTAGGAAAAACTGAGTCCAATCATTTCACGCTCACCCAGGCAGACAAAAATTAGTTCACTGAGTCCGCTGCGTTGTAGTGTGTATGTATGCGATAACGAGAAGTATCGAGTTTGTGAGAAGGAAATTGCCTTCAACAGTGGGACTGTGCACTAAAGGACTATAAAGATTGCTTAAAATTTGGTAGGAAGCTTGAATTCTAAAGGGACAGAGGAGGATTATCGCTGAGTTTTCGCGTAAAAGAAACACTATATAGTCAGGTAGTGACTTTTACGTGTGGTGGCAGGTCGAACATAAGAATGGGTCATAAAATGTAAAAGAGCGGTGACGGTGGAGAAGTAAAAACCAAAATTGAAACATAGGTGAAGAGATTACCTTCATAGAAAACATGTTGCGCATTCTTACATTCGGAATTTCTGTATCTAATCTGTAAACCACACAAACTACCACATTTAATTTATGGGGTGTTTTCCGAACGGAAATTTCGCCCGTGTTGATCTCCCAAACTATTTATACCAATTTTGACAAACCTCACATCAGCGAAAAGGCATTGAAGGGGATTTAGAAAAACAGCATTATTGTCTCTTTTATGCTATTATTTTAACTCTTGTTCAGGTGGAAGCGTATACAAATTGTCAACATTCGTATTTCAATATTGGTACAAGTAGTACTAACAGGGACACCAGCTGAAATTAATGGAGGTTGGGTGCTTTTTCCAGATATCACATTTCCGAAATCATTGCGACATCACATTTCATGATTTTATGATATTTATCTGAATCAGTCAGCATCACAAATCAACCATCTTTAGATATTTTCATGGCTATCATTTGTCTGTTGGCATTGATTTGGGTAAACCGCTTTGTTCGTCGTCGAATGACATGTATTTTGGAAGCTTCCTAGAGTCGTTCAAGTTAAAGCATTGACGCATTTCTCCCAGAAGAGCACTATAATTACTGTCAAATGTACAACTTTGGAATACAAGGATCAAATATGCCATCTGGTTTCTATGCAAAAAAAGTATGCGTAATTCGATACTAAATTCTTCTAGATTTGCAATTCGTAAAGGCTTTATATATATGCAGCGCGCTTCGTGGCATAATGCTATCAGCACTTCACATTATTCTTGCTAATGATGAAGTAGGCCTAATCTTTTTGAATCTGCGTAATGTAGACCAGTTGGAAAGGACATTTCATATATCGCTATTATCGATAACTTTTGGTCGGAAATCACATTAATAGGAACCATGATAGCCAATTGATATGAAACCTATTGAACGGAAGTCGACGAGGGGACGAGTAACTCGTTCAATAAGGCTTATCTTTTTACGATGACAACAAAGTTATTTTGCTTCTGTACGCAGTTGCAGGCACCAAAGCACAACAGAAACAAACTGTGTGGAGACCTCTTTCATATTCCACTTTTAGTGTAACAGCGAAGAAGGCATGATCTATTTGGATTACAACAAAATTCAGTTCGTTGTGCATGTGGTCAACATGATCGAAGTTGCAATTGCTGTAATGCTTGAACAATTTTCAAGAGAGATAGTGAAAGTTTACAAAACCAATCATGCTTTCATAGAGTGATTAGCACTGAAATAAGAAGAAAAACATGTCCCTAAATTCAAGCAACTTCGACAAGACACAATTGCCATTGCAAAGAAGAGGGAATCCGATGTTGAGCACTCAGCTAGATCATCTAAAATCATCTACAAACCGACATGAAATCTGAAGCTGCTCAATATGCAGCTCATACGAGCTTTTTGGGGGTCCATGTGTAATTATGCATGCAAAATAACAATTTGTTCCCGTGACCGACGTCAAAAATAAAAAAGTTTGAAAGTTGTCAATGAATGTTTCTTGGAAAAAATACTTATAGGCCTATTATCACTTAATTAGTTTAATTCAATGATTGGCATTGCCATCAACATGAATATCCAAGCCTCGATGATAGGAAAGCAAATGAAGATAAAGATAGTCTCCCAATTCATTAATCCAAAACAATACCCAATAACAATAAACACCAAAATATAGATTAGCGTCTTCTGGAAGCTTTGTTCATTCTTGGACGCAAGCTGGACTTTGTGTCCGGAAGAAGTTCATCTACACCGTGATGTTACCGTGGTGATTCATTAGTACGTTTTGAGTTGTGTTCTCAGTTTTCCCTAGTTGTTGCATTTCATTTCACTTGGTCGTTGCACATGAATAGAGACCACGAAAGCTTTCATATACCACGAAAGCTTCATTACTGCATTGTTTTGATTTTGATGCTTATTGTTATTGGGTATTGTTTTGTATTAATGAATTGGGCGACTATCTTTATCTTCAAATGCATTGGTTCTACGCATAAAGCTGTACGTCAGGCCTACTGTGAACATAGCATATCATATATCTTTAATCATTACATATCAGCATTTGCAATAATTTATTATTGACATAAACATTCGTTCATTATGAAATGAAATAAATTGTCAATTTCCGAAAAAATAGGTTATTGACAAATGTATGTACTTGGCCAACAAAGGGTTCCGAAACCCTGGCCTGATAAGGGTTTAAGTTCTCCTTGGGGTGAGATGACAGTCTAAAGGTTCAAAAAGCGTCAATGCTTTTACACATTTTCAGTAGATCACTATTTCAAATGGAAAATGACAACAAAAGCTAATAAACCATTACATACTCGAAATATTTGGTTAAGGTGGCTGAAAAATTATTATTATTGATGAGATTAAATCATTGTATTAGATGAGATCAAAGGTCAAGTAACTCAAACTTTTAGTTCAGCTCAAATAGCACCAAAATCTCACATTTGAGTATCTATGATATTTCGATGATATATTTATGATATATGCAATGAGGTGATGATATTGCTACAGTGCACTCAGTGAAGCTCCTTGGTGTTACTTTTTCGGACGACTTTTCGTAGAGGTGCGTACATATCAGAGATGTTGTCTCAAGGTGTCGTATAAGACTTTTCATCTCCGTAGTTTGCAAGAGCTGGTTGTTCGTCTGAAGTAATTTTTAAAATGTTGCTTTCATCGGTCGATTATCACTTATGCTCTTCCCTGTTTTTGTAATTTATCTAACTATCTTTTCCATGAGTTATTACGTGTAGAACGTCACGCCGCAAAATTTTTCAAAGAAATGAATTTTGAATCATTGCCTGTCATGTCACAACAGAAGCACTTTGTACAAGACAGTTTAATGTGATTGAGTCAAATCCCAACCATTCACTGAGAGCCATTTTTTGTGAGAGAACAATCCCTTACGTTGAGGAATTGTGCAACACTGAAGCCACCTTTTGCCAAGACAGCACGTTTTAGTAAATCTTTTATACGCTATGGTAGATTTTAGTTGTACATGTAATTATTGTGTAGTTGTATTTATTTATGTATCTTTTTATCTTGACTTTTACCATGTATTTTTTGTGATGCGTTCACCGCTCATTGTGAGGCAAATATATAAATATATAACATTAACATTACATTTAGTTTTTGCAGTGAAGAAACAACCCAATTCGATGAACTTTCATCGAGACACTGAGGCTAAAAGTAACATGATCTGAAATTTTCAATAATTGCTGATTATATGCAGAACTAAAAATGCAAAATTAATAAAAATCATATTTGAAAATTTCATTTCAATTTCAAGCATGCATATATAATAAGCAGATAATTTCAAATATTTTCATTTGTGAATATCTTTACATCTAAAGAAGAATCGTTATGTAATCTCAACTTATTTCATTAAGAATTGATGCCACAATATACATTAGAAGTGAATATATACCGAAATCAGCCAAAATATTCCAAACACTCACATCTTAAAATATATGTCACTCCAAAAGTATAGTGCCAAACATATTTTCCTTCTGTCAAAAGTTGCATAACACGTAGAAAGCAAGCTATTAGAAATCTGGTGACCATTTGCTTTGGTTAGATTCAAAAAATTCGTCAGTGGAAGGGGCAAAAACGCCCTCCCCCATAATGGGTCGAGTGTTTTAATAGTAAATTTTCTTGAAGCAGAATTTTGCTAATGTCTCATGTGTAGAAAATAGCCCATAGCCTTACTGTAATTTTGATAGAATATTGTAATAGCAGGTTATTCAACCTCAGCGAAGGCCTAACAAAATTATCCAATTGTAGGCTGAGTTTTTTGGTTTTGTCATATAATCCATGGCTTCACTATTGCACAACTTTTTTGATAGGATGTCATCATTTATGTTCTAAAAATAAGTACATGGACGAAGCTCGCTGCAATTTCACAGCCATGCCGGATACGTTTTTTTGATGGGATGTAAGTTTGTGAGATGTATCTCAGTGTTGATAAATAATAAACTCTGCCGTTGCTGCTTTGCTACTCACTTCTGACGCCCCCGTTATCCTTTGTCATCAAAATTCCGTCATAAAAGGAAAAATGTGTTGCTGCAATAAGTTTATTCTTATATGATGCATACACATTTCAATGACGACTTAATGGTTCCGAAAAAATAGAAATAAATGCACGACGTGAGCATCATACCAGGCAACATTTGAGGCACACACAAATACCGCGAAAAGCACAGGGTGTGAGTTTGCAAAGATCAATAAATGACAGGTCGGTTTCGAGAACAACTTCACGAGCGCATTTTGAACATACTGTAGACGCATCGGCCCTGTTGAGCAAGAACTCCTGGCAGAAGCCAATGATATATCATAGCTCACGGTGGTCCTAAAATAGCCGATTAACAAAAAAATTACAACAGACATAAATGATACACCATTCGAAAGCTTATCGATAGTGAAAACTCATGAGGGCAAAATAAAAAAAATCTGTCGATATCTTTATGAGTAGTATCACAAAACATATTTTTTGCATTTCTATAGCAATAAAATATCGTTTTAGCTGATTCTACAACTGTAATTCTGATCGAAATAGGGATCAATGAAGCAATGCGTCATTATTATGGAAAAACAGACTGATCGAAACCTTTCAAACACTCTTAAGAAGTACCATATTTCATAAGTCCCAGATGAGTTTAAGACATTGAAATAAATTTACCAAAAAGAATATAATCTATATCATAATGTTCACATAAAATTCAACTTAAATTGCTTTTCATCGTAAATTTAGTAGCATTTAAGCAAGTAAGCCAAGAGATAATTATGATCAGAAATCATAAATAATTACCTATTCCCTATTTTTATTATCGACTTCTTCAATTTGCGATAAGCTTTCTCGCGCTATTACATAAGTCAAATGCTCATTTCTGTACATAGTCATATCGATGTGTATGTATATTGGCAATGCAACTGTTGCTTGAAATCAACAAAGTAATGTGCGGAAAGTCGATAGTATATGTCTATTCGGTAATTTCGACTTCTGACGTGGACATTCCAGCATAGGCTTCTATCGAGTTTTTGACAAGTACGTGTTGAACACGAATATAACTGCAGTATGTATGTAGCTTCACTGATCGTAAATTCAAATTTCTAATTTGATTTTATTCCTATACATATAGCTGGTTCTCTTCAATTATCATCACACGTTTTGTGTTCAACATCTAGATCACACAATGACTGCAGTAAGCGCATGTGTATGTTTATTAGTGTTTTTCAAAGACAAAGGTTATTGAGAAAATATTTCTTATTTGCCATACGAGAAATTATTCACTCAACGCTCCATTACATCAATATTGACTTCGACGACGAACGCTATCCAACGGCACTGTGCAGTAATTGTTACACTATCGTTTGCGAGTACAGAAGACGGCGACAGAACTTCACTCACAAGATCAAATTGTTCGATTTTTTTCAAAGCTGAAAACGAATAATGACAAGAACTTACTATGACAAATGCACTTTGCTTACTGTGTGATATTGCGAGAACCTCGCCGAGTAAGATACTTTGGATTGTCCAACTCTACTGTTGAAAAGAAGAATGCCTGGACCATTGCCTACTAACCTCTTGTGACTCTAGTCATCATCGATTACTTTATGCACCATCTGCCTCGTCAGAATTCGCCAGGGGTAAGCCCCACCATTGTACCCAGAGCCAGCGGCAAAACAGAATTGCTATCTTTTGCGTCTAGTTTACAGGTCTCCAACAACGGCGATTCATCTTCCGGAGAAAAGTTAGCTTCAACAATTATTCGAGGCAAGCGAGTTCAAAAGTGTGAAGTGAATGATGATTCCTGTACCCTGGTCGGCTGAAAGAGGAAGACCATTATCCACTTCCGTCTCCGATAGCAGAGACATTCCAAAGAAAAAAGATGACAGCAGAGACTTCCACAAAATTCCAGAGTGACTTGCATTTGTCAACAATCAAACAAAAACTCTTGGAAAGCATATTCGATCTGCATTTGGGACAGCGAAAAGTAGACAGAACCATTCATCAGAGAAACTCCTCCAGCTGAAGGCCTTCATGAACTTGACAGTTACTTTCTTTATGAGATTCGTGATTTTGACGTCGTTTCTCAACCAAATGGCGCAACAGCAATCCGGTGTTCCGGTCTATTTATTGTTGTGATGTGAGCACACTGACAGATCGCATCGCGTCGCATCGAAATTTTCCGGAAAATAATTTTGAATCGATCGTTGTGATTCCGATTCCTGGCTGGTGGACATTCTTAAGATTTGTTTGACTGTCCGTTATGTCATCATCGTTCCTGCCGTATCACCGTGATTCCATGACGCCGACCATGATGTAAACTTTCCGAAGGTGTGTATTGCACCAAAAAGTCTCTAGGACACAAGCGTATAAACAAGGTTTGTTTCATACTAGCAATTGTTCCTGAGGCACAGGACATCTTACTGAAATGTCCTCCACATATTGTGGAATTTAATGACTGAAATTCACGACGCCTCGAGATTTACCTCCTTACACATTCTGTATGGATCATCAAGTTGCCAAATATTGTTGCTGGACTTATGTCCACTCATGCCTTCAGTCCCTGTACTTGGTGTGATTCACGAAAAGGATAATGCTATTTTGTGAAGGCAATCTTCGTACTTTGTGGGTCTATTCGTGCCCAGTACTGGCAATTCGTCGCAATCGGAGAGAGGCAATTCTGCTCACTGCGAAAGATTATGGAAATATGTGTGCACGCGCCGATGTTCAAGTATTCAGATAACACACCGTTCGTTTTGGATATATTGCCACCTCCAGAACTGCACATCATGCTTGGAACAGTTAACTTTCTCTATTCGATAACTTGGAGAAGAAATGGTGTTGAGGTGATTGAGTGGCATCAAGTCTAAATATCGAAAAGGATTAGCGATGCATGTGGAACATTCGCCGGAAATGGGTGCCGAAAAGCTGCTATACACCACATCGATAAACTTGAACGAATTTGTTCCGGTATTGAACACAAGGACTTTCGTGGCAGCTTTCCGGTCATTTAATGACGAGTCTGTCGTCAGCTGTTTCGGCCAGTGTCTTCGGGATGACTACAAAGACAGGATCTCTACCTTCCGTGAAAAGTTTGAATCTTCTTCGTCTGCGACCGACTCCTAAAATTCACTCGATTTTTTTCATGTCAGTGAGTTTTGTGATTTGAAGCAATCAGGACTTGGGACTTGGTCGGAACAGGCATTTGAATCAGTTCATTCTGAGCAAGATATAAAGTACCACAATCGCATGAAAGATTCAATGATCGTCTACTCCGAACTGTACAAGAATACAACTCATCTCATTTATAAGTTTACAATATTGCATGTATGTTATGCTAAAGCTTTCGTTTTGGTAAATTTCTTGTTATAATAAAACGTATAGTTTTAATCAATTCGATTGTTTTGCAAAATAAAAGATGAATGAAACGGAAAAATCATGTCATTTTCTGAGATAGTGATGATAAACCAATTTTGTGTAGTTAGTATATTGTATAGTTATTATATCGTATAGATAGCTTTGTATAGTGCGATTTGTGTAGTTAGTATATTGTATAGTTATTATATCGTATAGATAGTTTTGCATAGTCAATAATGATTGTAGACTCCAACGAAACTATAGATATGGTAAAAATTATTCGTTTTTGATAAAAATAATTATATGTCCTAAACTCACTACTTATAAAATATAGTACTACATAAGAATGGTTGAAGGGATTTAATAGCTCTGTTTTTCTATAATAAAAATAAAACGGCCTATATTGCTTCATTGATCCCTATTTCGATCAGGAATTTCAGTTGTAGAATCAGCTAAAACGATGATCTTATTGCCATAGAAATTACAAAAAAATACGTTTTGTGATACTTAACTCACAAAGATATCGACAGATTTTTTTTTATTTTGCACCTCATGAATTTTCACTATCGATAAGCTTTCGAATGGTGTATCATTTATGTCTGTTGTAATTTTTTTGTTAATCGGCTATTTTAGGACCACCGTGAGCTATAGCTAAAACAATAGAAATACGAAAGGACTGTCAGCGACACATGTTGAATTTTCAAATCGCGAACGCTGAAGGAAATTCTTCAACAAGAAATTCCAATGCATCAAACGATGTGTGAAGCTTCACCAAAGCCTTCCTTCTCTTTCTTTAGTCAGACGAAAAAGACCACAATCATTAATTAAATTCAGTGTGAAGAAATGCCATCTTTCACTAATTCAATAGCACTAACTCTGGCTACATTTAATATCAAGAAGCGATTTTGGTGTCTAAAAACTTCTTTTTCATTCTTTTACACTGTTCTTTTACAGTGCTCCCAAATGGAGCAGTCTACAAGAAGGAGCACTGAACCGGAGTACTAATACTAAGAAATGAGTCCCTAGGAAAATATATAGTACTCTTTGAGCTAAAAAAAATTACCAGTTACTTATCCATTTCGTAAAGCACAGGGTACAAACAAAACAGGCCAGTGTTGAGTGCTTGCTGAATAATTGAGCGATTTGAATGTCATTCAACTAGTATTAATCAAGTATTACCGCATCATGATGAGCTGTGGGATATTATTTGCAGTTAATATTGTCGCACTTTTCTATCACTAAGTTGTGCACAGCATTGGCGAGTTTCTAAAATTGTGGGAAAATTGTGACATCCACGGTGATATGACTCCACTTCTCTAGTTTGTATTTCTAGTTTTTGCTCATGAAAATATGCAAATTGGTATTTTTGTTGAAATGGTTATTATAGAAATCATCTACAGATCATGATCTTTAATTGATTTATCATTAAGTGACAGAGGATGAAGTAATAAGTGCAAACATATATACTTTTCGTTGGTGTAACTGCAAAATATTTAACATAGAAAAATTTCAGGGAAAAAATTGTTGATATACTTCAACGAAAAAGTGTACTATTTGTACACTTTACTTCATTCCTCTGTCAATGAATGATAACTCCATTTGAAAGATCATGATTCTGTAAGATGATTTCTAGAATAACCAGTTCAACAAAATACCAATTTGTTGTAACTTTTGATGAGCAAAAACTCGAAAAAAATGGAATGTCAACACCTTAAATGTCACAAATTTTACCACTGGGGAAATACATAGGATTGTGTTAGCCTCTCTATTTCTTGAAAAGCATATGATCTGATCGGCAGGACGCGAAGTTTTGCAGTAGGTTTAGAGGGTGTGTACTAGTGCTATGTGAAAGAGTTTTATGTACTACCTCGTTCCCTGCACAACTTCACGCTAGCTCCCGGACCTATTACCCTTCTGAGGAAAAATAATATATCATTGCTATGACTTTCGGGCCTCATCATAGTTTTCCTGATTTTGCCAATACACCTTCATTTGAAACAAAGCAATGAAAAAAGAATTAATTATTCAATCAAAATTTATTCCATGAAAGATGCAGCTAAGATACAGAGGGACTAGCACACACTTCAAAATATCATGAACAAGCAAGCGCATGTTGCTGCAGAAGATAATTCGCGAATATCCTCCGCGAAAGGCAAAATTGCAAAAAAAATTTCGTTTATCGCACTGCAAAAAGTTCGAGGTGAAGAAGAGTAGTCCATACACACAACAATGGATGACGATTGTTACATACACATAGAAATTGCTAGTCACATGATGATTTGCAATCAGTCAGGGGGAAACCGAATGTTTCTGAGAATTTGAGAGCATTTAACTCATGATAATTGTTTATTAAACTCATTTACCGAATTTATGCCCATGATGGTTTGAGCATAGAAAATTCACAAATTTTAATAAGTTTGTTATCTAATGAAATGAAGGGCGAATGCAAAATTCAAGAGAACATGTTACAGCCGCATGGGTACCTATGGAAGGCTACCGTTACAGGCATGTCTCATTGAAAGTCATCCGCAACGATGAGAGTGTGAGAAAGCATGTTGGTTGACATAAGCTCAATCATTCACAAAATTGATGCTTTAGATTCAGAGGAAATTCTTCGGAGCTGCCACTTGTACACCCAAACGCACCTTTTTTGGGACTTTTCTGCGCTTTTTCATTGGCAACTCATTGGTAGGACTCGCCGCACAAGAACTGAGGTAAGCTCTTAGCACTCAAATCCCTGCTACTGCAAATAAACAATGTGCAGTCATTTGCAAAAGTCGGAGACCACTTGGCAGAAATTCTGAAATTACCGGTACTCATCCGTTTATGCGATATCTTATAGACCCATGATTCTATTATCATGAGTTACAAATTGAGTCATTGAGTCATTCAGATAAGATTATCTATGCACTTATTATGACCGATTAAGTTTGAAATTTCACATTTTAAATTCAAAATTAAACTTTGTCGATATCATCAATCTTTCTCGATTATAACTTTGTAAGTCATTTGGCAAATTAAATGACTGCACAATGTATAAGTTCTGAATCATTCATAGCAAAACAATCTCTCATTATAATGTGATTTGTACGTGTTTCTACTGTAAATTCCATGCCTCTGATTCACAGGAAGATCTCATTCGTTAGACAGACTCGTCTGATCAACTTCTTCTGTAGCAGCCCCCGGGGGAACGCAACCGCAAGGCGGGGACATGTATTCGAAAGACCTTTCTTAAACTTCTGTAAGAAGGTTGTGCTGCGTCGAATCACTGTCCGCTCACAAAATATGCGCGCCTCTAGGTCAGCGACATCGTGGGCTGACGCCTCTTTCAGTTTTTGTTTCTTCACAACACTTCATTTTTTGCAACTAATAAGCGCAATGGAATTAAAACTAAATTCCAAAAATCTTTGTCAATCGATTATCATCATCGTATGTTTCAATGAATGTATGTTCATTGTAGTTTTGATTTATTAATTTAATTGGCATCTTTCATTTCTTGATATCTCCAGCCACCGCAAATACTTTAAATCACGCTCATCAAATAGATTTTTATTATGTCCAGTTGAAAAGTAGCACACCATTGTTAAAAGTAGATTGAACGTCACGGATTTCAATCATCTGGGGTTCGTTCTCTCTCGGGCCTTGCCACAAATTTTAGTCATAAAAGTACCTTAAAACTTCAAGAGTCGCAATTGAAAGCCCTGCGGGTAGGACGAGTCACGAAGAAAATTAGCTTATGAGTCGGTCGACACGCTTACTGCTTGCACAATTCTACATCATGTGAAAGTCAAATACAAAAACAGGTTTGTTTTGATCTTATTCATATCATATGTATTGCGTTATGGCGTGAGGCAGCAAACTTAGTCAAGTATCATTGTGACGTAATTGTTGAACGAAGGGGAGAGAGAGACGATATTGCGGGATTAGTGCAGATATTCGTTTATTCATACACCGTTGAGCAGTAGGCGGACAGCGGATTAAATGAATGAGTGGGGACATCTACAGAGGATCTAGGCCGCAGGACATTATTATTATTTCTTACACTTAAAATAAAGATACTAACAGAATTACAGAGGATTGATTAATATATTCCTCTCAAACAAACAACAGAGGAATTTCGTAAAGTAAAAAGATACTTGTACAATAAATCCATTCAATCGTTCAGCTGTTCTTATCGATTTATGTGATCTATTTTCCTGCAGGACCCGTTCAGAGCTTATAGGGTCGCGAACCTCAGGGTACTAAACCTGAATTACAAACTGGATGTTAGCACCATAAAATTTAATTGAAGCTTTTATCAATGCGGAGCTATCAGACTAATCTAATTTCGAACAAGCATCTTAATATATCTGCTGATTTTCTATCGCCACTTCTGAAAGTCCTTCTTCGGGGAAAAAGCAGTGTCATCTGTTGAATTGGATTTCTCAACCTGGTAAAATTTTACTGTAGATCTTCTTGTTCCAGATCATTTTGCTCGGTCGAGGACTGCAAATGTTCCGATCGATCCTGATATACTTCATTGATTCAATAAGCTTCTGTTCGGGTATCACTGACATCATTGTATTTCTAGCCATGTCATTCTTTCATGTTAAAGCAGTATAAACGTATTCACCAAATGAGTGAATCATACACCTTCGTCAGAAATAGACTTGATAGTATCCGGACTGAAATTGTAATTCGCAAAATAGTCAAGTGTTTAATTTTGAAATGGCCAATGCCACACGTGTCCACCCAGATGGTATTAGATGGATCCAATTATTGATTTCGTATATTTGCGCTTCTTAATCTAACGCAGGATCATAACTTTCACGAACAAGGTGATTGGATCTATCAAAATGGACACCTTTACATGCTTATAATGAGAATACTTTACAAATATCCAATACACGCAAGGGACCAAAACCAAACCAACATAGTGAATGGATAGGACATTCCTTGTAGTTGTCATGATTCAAGCTGAGTTTAATACTTCCAACATCTCAATAAGGTTCTGATTTCGTTGTGATGCCACTGATTTTAAACTCTACTGCTCACTCCATCCATATCCAATTCGGTCGTAGTTACAGATTGTTAGATTTTTATCCTGTTTATGCAACAACTTGGGAAGAAAGTCAGGGATAATAATGCCGGACGATCTATATCGGTTTCATCAACCTGTTGATTTCCTGTGCCGGTTACATCGCACATAAACATATCTAGCTGGCAAATGTGGCGGAAGTTTGACTTTGTGTAGATAATTCTTGAAACGTATGAATTGACGTCTGTCGATGAAGTCATGACCTCATTTATAAATACACCAACCAGCAGTAAAATATACAAAATGAGTGTACTAAATAGCAACCCGTTTTACTCTATGGTGATGGCTTGATTTCTTTGATTTTTATACAGCCTATGTGTATCGCGTGTATGTGTTGCTGCACTCTGCTTGACGTGATGAGAGCTCCTATTCGAGAGCCGATGTGAAGATGTTTCACCTTTCACGCATTGCTGACCTCCGCGTGGCAATTTTTTGATTTTTGTGAGATTTTCCTTGTCTTTTATTCGTAGATAGTTTGTTCGTATAATGTGAGTAACATGCAAATTGTAGAGGCCCAATAAATAGCACAGTATCAGTTGGTCAAAATGGTGATGCATTTTGACAATTAATGCAGTTCGACTAATCAAGGGCATTCATGATGAAGAAGAAACAAAGCAGGTGTCTTGATGACAAATTTGAAGAATTTCGCAAACTTCTGCTGCCGGGAATGTTGATGCTTCGTTGCAAGCATACCATTTTTCAAAAATTGCATGGTGTGCTGCACATTCATGCCACAGAGTCACTGCAAACCAGGCACAAGACTGCCGCGATGAGCGCTGCCAGAAATATCCATAAAGACTGAAATCGAGCGGGTTAACAGTCCAAAAGATGCAGATTACCAAAATAGAAATGGCAAATGTCGACAACCACTGTTGATTTCTATACTCATCCTTTGAGTTCTGATTAAGAACGAATATAACTTGTTAAATGTGAACATTCCAAGTGTGTTTCTTACAACGAATTGTCGGGAAAGATAAGCAGTCTATGATATGTATGAGAGTTGTTTATCAACCCATGCATGTGCGGCTATGTTTGTGACTGTTGATTGCTAATATCACAAATAAATTGGTACAACCAAGGTACTTGCCCCATGGAGTTGACAAGGATGGGTATTACTGGATATTTCGCGATGACTATGCAGGTTGCAAGAAGGTCAGCAATTTTTGTCAAGGTCCTTGAGGTTATCTATTCATTTCAATACAAGATTTGATGATAAATTAAAACATGAGTTGCAATGATTATTTGACTGATAAATTAATTCATACGTTCAGTGGAATGTACTTTTCAGCACAATAAGTGGTGTAAACAGCCAGTACACTTCAAAGACTCTTCAAAGACTTCTTGCAGCAATTGCAAGAAGTCTACAAGAAACTTGTCCGTCAAGAACACCGCTTATAACTGGATTCGTGAATAGTTCGAGGAAGAAGACAAAGTGTTTTTTACGGACACGTCGAGGAGCGGTCGGCCAGCCGAAATTCCGAGGCCAAAGAGAGAAGTGCACTGCTTTGATTCGCGAAAATTGGCAGTTTAAATATCGATGATGCAGTCGTTCACTATTGACTGAAAATGTACTCAGTCATTTGAAGTAGATGAGGTCTCCAAAAAAGGTTCACGCGGGCT
Organism: Prostheceraeus crozeri; assembly: GCA_907163375.1. NCBI lineage: Eukaryota > Metazoa > Platyhelminthes > Polycladida > Euryleptidae > Prostheceraeus > Prostheceraeus crozeri. Next base: position 19,033 of record CAJQUW010006699.1, read on the forward strand.
TTACCTCAAAATCGCTTGGATAAAACATTGTTTAATCGGCCATTCAAGAGACCTTGATAGAGATTGTGTAGGATATAAAAGACAGTTATAGAGGATACATGCATAATCACTATCAGCTTCAATAGTGTTTAGCCACTCTATTGCTGTTATTTGGCAGACGAACGAAGGTCTTTGCAGGGAAATGAGGCCGAGAAAATGAGACTTTAACATAATGAATGTACAATAGGCACTCTATGTATAAGAATCTGATCGCATGACGTGTTCGTACCTGGATCCTTCATATGTCAGGACAGGATCATAGAAACCAATGTTAAAATCCAATGGGATGCAGATTGCCAGTTTCTTGTGTAAAAATGAAATTTCCATGTATTCTCTTTCAAGTACAAAGTGCTAGGTCAAGAACCACAATTTGTGACATGGAACTCTTCAGTGTAATTTCCTATCATACTCATGTATCCTGCGAGCAAAACTCTTTTTTAGATTTGACAAGTTCTTAATGCGGAAAACCAAACTTTTATTCCTTTAATCCACATTTAGCACGTTCTTGAGATACTTTCAGCTGATGGGTGTGATAATACAAAACACACAATTAATAGGATATGAAATGACCTGAAACCATTCCATTCATAAATTATGACTCCGACTTAGTACTTTCACTTAGTCAGAGAAAACATATGTAGAAGGTCTCATTTGAAAGTTTTTAAGTTGAGTAGCAACTCAGCATTTTATTAAATTCCGAATGTGAATGCAGTTTCGATTTTATTGAATTAACTCGAGTTGAGACCCAGTACCTACCAAATGCGAAATACGCACATTTTTGCAGTTTTGAAGAAATTGCCTCGGACTGTTCATGATATGAGTGTCTATTATTACATGAATGAAAATCGTCATTATCGTACAGAAAAATTAGCGAAAATACATCATTATGAAAATTGAAAAAGAAGGAAAAATGACATGAAAAATAAGTAAGGTTCGTAAATTCAACGTGGATGAATAAAATTGTATCGTTGGCAAACGTGCAATACGAAGGACTTCGCACGTCGATCAGTTCGTCTTACGGGTAGTAGAAAGTGACCAGCTTCCGATCTCGGTGGTAGCAAGTTGTGGAGAATGTGATCAGTCTCCATCATTTTCACGAGAAAACCTGTTCGAGGAGCATGGCTCTAAGATTTCAAGGAGACAAAGCCACAGAAATAGATTGTTACTGCATCACTTTGCTAGAAGTGCAAACTGATCAAAATAATGGCACATGCAGGAACGTATTAAGTCGGCAAAAAGAAATTTTTAATACCTTGCAGAGATAGGAAAAATAGTCGTGCGTCACTTGCGGATTGTTGTGGATTCCTTCAAAATGCTCTGATCGCGGCGATTCCTTCAAATTCGAAGAATTCAGATCATTGCGCAAAAGTTTTCTCGATAATGTTGGCCCTTTCGATGATTATTAAAAAAGTTAGCAGGCGCAAGAAAAAACGTTCACAAACTTCTCTGTAGAACTTGACATCAACTGTGTCTCCTTGCTGTGTGATCCGGTTGATAACAGTTACTGAAACTTCGCACAATTTGGC
>CAJQUW010006700.1:0-11880 GCA_907163375.1 Prostheceraeus crozeri
TTGTGAACGTTTTTTCGTGCGCCCGCTAACTATTTTAATAATGATCGGAGGACCCAACATTATCGAGAAAACTTTTGCGCAATGATCTGAATTCCTCGAATCTGAAGGAATCGTAGCGATTGGAGCATTTTAAAGGAATTCACGGCAATCCGCAAGCGACGCACGGCTATTTTTCCTATCTCCGCAAGGTATTAAAAAATTCTTTTTGCCCACTTAATAAGTTCCTTCATGTGCCATTGTTTTGAATCAGTTTGCACTTCTAGCAAAGTGACACGCTTAAACAATCTAATTCTGTGATCTCAGCAGACTGCGCCATTTCAGTAGCGTTCCATCTTCCAACTTCCGATGCTTCCTTTCAAGTCAAGCAGAAGAAGAAACGACCGATCTTATTTTACTGGGTGAAACATTTTAGCCCCACCCTAGCTGTTTCTAGAAATAACTACATTGTAGCCTAACGGTGTGATTATAATCAATTGGCAAGTGTCAACGAATATGTGGAATTACTTTGTTTCTAGGGAATAAATCAGATTGTAGTGATTAAGGGTTTCTAGCAATGAATTGATTGCAGTGATCGTAGTCCTCCGGATTTTTTTAAATTAACGTTGGTACAGTCCGTTTCATAAAAAGTGGATCATCCTAAAATTTGACTAAATAAAACATAAGTATGATACAGAAAGCATTTTTCATGTTATTTCATGTCCCTAATATATTTAAATGTCCTTATATGATCTGATAAGGTATGATACAGTAACGGTTCTTAAGAAGCTAATATTTTGTGGCCCTACCCTTATTGTCAATGACATCACCAATTCGTCTAGGCATTGATTCGATGATGTCGTTGATTTTTGACTGATCTAACTTTCTCCACTCTCTTTTTAACAGTGACGTAAGTTGTGATACGCCATCGTTGTAGCAGTCCGTTAAAATCACCATTGTAGCAGTTACTTATTGTGATGAATAATGGTGCCTATACTGGCTATGATTGACCGCTTTTCTTTATTTTTGTTTTGCTTGATAGCTTTTGACTTGTAGAACAACATCAATACATAACAAAGGAAAACCAAATGATAATTTTATAAGAGTGAGGTATGGTGAAAAATTTTTGAGATAACATGCTGAAATGGAAGATCAAATTATCTACTACTTTTTTTATCTATAACAGGAAAACAACTAAATATTCATGCTTGAAATTTCCAACAATGATATTAGTAAGCACAACTGACATATCTTCCAAATTTCAGAGAAATTCGTTCAAGTTTGGCGGAGTTAGACAAGTTGAAGTTAAGGCGATGTTTAAGGGTGATCCATTTTTTATGATGAAACAATCTGTAGGTTTTAAAATGTACATTTTCACGGCATATGGATCCTCGAGTCTTTCCGGATTATCATTATCCTGTATTCTCATCTCTGTCACAAGTACCTAGTAATAGAATTAACATGCTTTAATGCAAAGCATTTGCAATATTAAAAGTATGATATTTTAAATAGGGGGCTCCATACTACTTAAACAATGTTCTGAATATGCTTAATATATTGGTCAAATACAGTTTGTAATGTTTTCTTTAAATTATGTTGTTAAAAGAGGCGTCTTTTTTCTTTTTTTCGATAGGACAATCCAAAATTTTAAGGACGCTGTAATCCCTTTCTATATGTATAATTGCGTCTGAAATGTACGTAAACAACTTTTGACAAATACACTTTCGCTATATTAGTTGAAGCTAAAGCCATGTTTGCTCGTAAGCACATCTAGTTCAGTACAGTTACAGCGATACTCGAATCCCATGGCAGCATTTATGTGGAATTACGGCGCTATTGCTTGATTATCAGTTTATCACCAGCATCAACATAGCAAGGTTACAAATTCATAAGATTGGGATGTACACAGCAGACTTCAAGAAGAAATTTTTGTAATAATTGGCTATGATATATTTCGCTGATGAAAGTGATGTTGTATATTTAATGCAATGAATGAATTATCCCTACGCCTCAAGACCTGCCTATACGCAACGGTTTCTGTTTTGTCAACTTTGTTTTCTTTTTACACCTACCAGTAATATATTTTAGCTGTCGCTGAGTTTTCGATCATCATCTCAAGCAAAAATTTATTATTCTTTTTTTTCGCTTTTTTATTATATTTCAGCTTAATCTGACTAGTTAATTCATTACTTCAAGGTGAACCTTGAGCCATAAGTGAATTGATAAGCACTCCGAAATAAATAATAAAATACCATTTACAGTGATAATCAAACTTCAAATGCTACTATCAGGCATTCTAAGTAAAAGGTTTCCCAAATTAAAGAACTCTTTTTGGCTTACTAGTATCATATTATGCTTTCCTTTAATTCACTAAGCCTTTTAGGTAAGATATAAATTTAATTCACCATAAACACTTTCACAATTCTCGTCAAACATGTAAAAACAAAGACATAAAGACGTATATGTAAAAAAACATAAAAAACATTTATTCAAACTCGCTGGCTCCCCCAATATTAGCCCCTTAGTTGAAAACTACTTATAAAACGGCTTCGTATTTTAGTATGACCAGTTATAAATACATACTAGAGTTACAATTATTGTTGATGGGAAAAGTTTGATGTTTGTCGTGAAAACAAACATTGATGAGCTAATTGAAAACAGTAGTCCCTTGATATCATTGAGTTAGGTCACGAGGTCTCTTCTTCTTTCCCGACACCTCAGCTTGAAGCAGTAAGTCTGGATAAGCATGAGCGCTCATCGCTACGCATGCCCTCTCATCGGCTTCCGTGACACGAAGTCGTGGCAAAATTAAAGAAAATACGACTCGTCTTGCTTTTCGAGGTGAAATAATGTCATTGTAACTCAGCCAGCATTGAGAATCTGTGGAGAACAGTCTAATACTGAATCATGTCTGAAAATGTTTTGAATTTGAAGTAGATCTTTTTGTGAGATCTTTATGAAGCAAAATTAGAGATAACATGTTGTTGATAAAGAGAATTAAGTAAAGTCCCGACCAAGTGGAGGGAGCTGAGATTGTAGGCTGGTTTGTTTAGGCGTGACAGTGATGTGCATGATAGTCTGGCTGTCAGATCAAGTTTCTGCAGGGAACAAGGACGAAAACAAGATTTTCAGAGAATGATGTAATGTTATCATGTTATCAAATCAAGCATAAATGTCAGGAGATATTTTGATCTCCTTTTCAAATCATGAAAAAATGTTTTGAATCTCTTTCATTTCGGCATCTACTAAGACATTTGACATAGAGATTTTCGTAAACCCTTTACCTACTATTAATCTGCTAAGTTCTAGCTAATTCCTCTTCTTGTCACTGAGGATCAAAGAAAAACACTTGTTGATCCAATGGGACACAGATTGCAGTTATTGTCAAAAATGAATTTTTCTACGTTTTCTCATTTCAACTGGAAAGTACTAGGTCTAGAGTCACAATTTTTGCATGATATGTCTGCAAGTCATTTCGTATATTGTGCATGTGATATTATCATGCTTCTGATCGGCAATGTATGCGAGAATGAGGTTAAATGTGGATAAAGTGGGCCAACATGTTGTTTGCCGACATTAGGAGGCCTACCAAATCCGAATGTGTCAAGCTCCGTGGGTAAATATTCATGAACTTGATATGCAGTGACCTGAAAACTTGTCATGCCAAAAATTGGGACTCTAGGCTTATCACTTTTCAGCTTTTAAGAATAAAAAAGAAAATTTCATTTATGCCAAAAACTACAGTCTTCGTCCAAGTGGAATAACATCTTTCTTTGATCCTGTCTGATAAGAAAAAGAAACCGCTAGAACTCGGCAGACGCGCAGATTCGTAGTAGGCATAGAGGGAAGATTTTGCGAAAGTATCATTTTCGACCCCTTTCCCTGCAGAAACTCGCGCTGGTTGCCGTACTATGAATGTGTTGATAAGCGATTTCAGTATAAACGATTTCAGGATAAACGAGTTTATGTGTTATTTCCTTCTTCATCAATGCGATGGGATATATTGGTTGAAAATATATCTATCGTTCTGAAAAACTGTTGTATTACGCGATGGGAGCCAAATGGGAATTTTCTTAAGCAATTCACGCATTAACTGAAAAAGATGCGATTAGCCTATAACTATAGTAACGACTTGCATAGAAGTATCTATTTTTAGTAGTCCTTGCAGCTCAGCACTACCGGAGTATGCAACCGGGAGCATAGCAACATACTCTGATGCCAATTATAACGCTAAGTCTAGTATCCATCTTTAATTAATCGCACGTGAAGCAGCTGTAATTTTAGTCAAAATTTTATGGCGAGGGGGCCTCGCGCAACATAATACCGCCACTGCTTGCTCATGTACACTTACACCATCATCTTTTAATCTCCCCATATTAAGGATGAAAAGTAATGTTTAGTTCAGAATGGCTAATGACTCCTTGACAAGGCTTGGTTCACCATTTTCGAATTTGATATACGACAGATTGATGGTATTATTTCAGCAATTTGTTAAAGAATAAACTGGCGGCCCCCCCCCCCCCCCTCTCAAGAATTGTCTTTCAGAAACAAATGGAATAATGACACAATGATTGCTACAGGTCCCCGATAGTGGTAAATATAGGTCGAATCTCTCCTTCGGTATGCCTTATAATGTAGAATTCGAAGTTCACCAGCCCACAGTGGACTAGGGCGGCGCTGACATAATAGGAATTTCACTGGAGTCCTGATGTCCTCCCTTCCACCTGACATCTACTGACACTTGGGACTCGAACACAGGACGAAATGTTTGCAATGCCAAAGGCAGTAAACTACTGTGCCACGGTGACCAGGAACGATATAGATAGCAATATTCTATCAAGGCGCATTTGTACATGTAGAGAATTTCTCAAAGCGTTCTTGAAGATCACCAGTGTTAGAAAAAAGTGCAGCAGATGTAACTAAGCACGCGAATCCGTAGCATTTTCAAAGTTTCATGAATTTTCACGAATATTCTGATTTCTCTTAATTGCTACGAAATGATTGTTTATTCAGTCTATTTTTTACATGTAATTCACCGCTGTGTAGAAGAGCAGGATGAATTTACAGAGATTCTAGAGCGAATAAGACCTAATTATGGCACTTCAATCCACCATGTCTTCCATATTCGCTTTTGTTTGTCTGTCAAAAATCGATTTCAAACTTTTCGTGAGTTTGAGCTTTATTAAACATTCACAAAATATGATTTTAGAAGTCGGAAAGCCTGCTTTTATGATTTTCTGAACTAGGCAAATGAAAAGTAGAACGCAATTGTGCTGTCGAGCACTGATCGCAAAAATTCGTTGAATGCTCGAAACAAATTTGTTATTAATCTGATTCAGCAAAATTGCTGTAGGTGTTCGGCAATCCATAAATAATGCATTTTCGATTCAAATTGTTGGCATCATAGTCGTGCAAACTTGTTTTAGAATTCATCAAAAGCCAAATGAATTTCAGGAATTTGCGGTGATTGCGGAATTAAGAATTCTAAGACACGTTGATACAGTAACTAGTTTAGACTAATTTAATGCGGTACATGCCTGCCGGGTGTCGTTGATGACCAAGTTTGGCAATTTAATGATATTCATTATGATGTAGTTGCAATTACTGTCATCCTCAAATTTTGATAAAACCCACTTTAGTCTGGCAGCAGAACGAGTTTCTGCAGGAAACGAAGCCGAATAAGAAAATGAGACTTTATAGAAAGATGTGCACTATGCTCACAACGAATCGGCAACGTCTGCCGAGTTCTAGTGAGTTCCCTCTTCTGTCCAAACAGGATCAAGAAAACCCTGCAAATCCAATGGGACGCAGATTGCAGTTTTTGGCGAATCTTCGAATAATGGAATGTCTTCAGGTCATTTTCTTTCATCTTCATGTACCCCTGTCTATAAAGCTGAACACATTTAGATTTGGCGAGCCTCTTAATGTTGGCAAACACAAACATGCTGGCCAACTTCATCCACATTCAACCACATTCTCACATACATTGTCGATTAGATACATGATCATGACATCATAGGAAATAATCTGAAGACTTTCTATGCCACGAATTATGACTCTTGGCTTAATATTTATCACTTGATAAGATAAAACATACAAAATTTCATTTTAGCCGAAAACTGCAATCTGCGTCCCATTGGATTTACATGCGTTTTTCTTTGATCCTGTCTGACAAGAAGAGGAACTCACTAGAACTCGGCAGACGCGAGAATTCGTAGTATGCGTAGGGTGTGCATCATTCAGTGAAAGTCTCACTATCGGCCTCGTTCCCTGCAGAAACTCGTTCTGGCTGCCGGACTATTTAGTCCGCTGAACTGAAGCCGGAAGAAAGTCGCTAAACTGAAGCCGTATGTTAACGGGATTATGTGGGATTGTTGAATGTCTCTTGGCCCCTGGCATATAATTGAAATTATGTTAACAAGCATTTCTTGGCAACCATTGAAGCTGTGTTTCTAACCAGTCATTTAAGACTTGGTTACATATCCGAAATGCATGAACAAGCTGATAGACTGCTCTGCTACATGGCAAAGTCAGAATAAACTAGCGCAGAGGAGCCATTCCAAGAAGTTAGTTCTGGCCATTCCGAGTCACAGCGAGAAGTAATTGTAGGACGAACTGCAACGACTACGTCTGCTGCGAGAATTTCGTGCTTAACTCCTAGAATATGCTTCCATTGAGGGTTCTAACCCCCACATTTTCAATTTTGTTCCAAATTCATCACATTTTGTCAAACTTAGTCACATTGGATTTAGAATAGACTTGATGTGTTACTGAGTGATAGCACAACAACACTGAGAAGTCTTACTTGACCCCTGTGATGAAGGGTTGGTCCCTTGGATATTTAGTCAGAATACAAGATACAGCTGTCGTGATCATGAACTTCATGGCAATGTTTTCTACAGTGAACGACAAGGCAAGTGCTGTAGATTTTCTACAAACCAAATGAATTTTACACTACTCTCTACGCTTTTGCGACGGTAGTGAGACTGTACTTAGGAGCAAGAGAATATCGTTGACGATGCAACACTCACGGGACGCGTCAACAACAAAAATGTGGGGGGGGGAAGAATAGAAGTACCAAAGTGAGTCGTTTGGACAACTGCTGTAATCTATTGCAAAATAACCTTTATAACCAATAGCTGATGGCTTAAGGCAACCATTTTGATTCATTAGGCAAAACAACACCATAAACAAGATATGTAATTTAGCGCAGTCAAACAACTGTATACAAGTTTTATAGCACTTTCTGGCCATGAAAAAATCAAAATGAACACGAAAATAATTACAATGCATAAAGAAACAGATTAGAAAGTTGTCTTTAATCAAGTGTAGATGGTGGAAATCCGTCGAGGATGCTCGGACCGTCGCAGGTTTCTCCAATTCAGACGAATGCGCACACGTTTTGCTGATGATGTAAATAATGTCATAATAATGTCTTCAGAGATAGGAGTGATGTAGGTAGCACAAAATGTTCTCTTGAAAATCTGCAGAGACGGCAGTTTTTAATCTCGCTCATGGGATTTTGAAATAGGCGGCAATTCTGAAGTGAGCCTCTGCGCTCTGAGTAACAGGCACATTGCATATTTCGCAATTTCTGATATAGTACAGTTGCCAGGAGTCCACGATTTCGTGACGACTGTGAAAATGAAATTTCACTTCTAGCCAATTGAGACCCTGAGGCCACCTACACGCACTCATTCTTAGTAGCGTCATTATCAACTTTAGAGTCAGCTACACGCTATTCAGCGATTCGCATCCTATATTCTTTTTGATGACCAACTTTACTTGTTTAGTGAATGAATACTCGGTTGAACCACAAGTTGCGAATCAGTCCTAAACCGATGGCTTCACTCCAAGGTTTGATGTCTATTACACAATTCAGTGTCTCAGGCTTTTCGATCATATCATGGAAGGTTTGCCTCGCTAGCCTTGGTGATCTTCGTGCCACAATAACATTTCGAGGACTTGGTTCGATTCCCTTCTGACCACAGAATTAGACAGGTCGTCTGCTCTTCTGTTTGATTAGAAAGGAAACGTTGGAACATGTAATGTTAATATGTCACCATCTACTGACATAATAGCATAGCAATCGAACAATAAACAGGCTCCAGTTCAACATTAAACACGTCAAATTGTGCGAAATCTCAGTAACTTATCTACCGGATCACACAGCAAGTAGACACACTCGATGTCAAGTTCTACAGAGAAGTTTGTGAACGTTTTTTCGTGCGCCTGCTAACTTTTTTTGAAGTGATCGGAAGGGCGAACATTATCGAGAAAACTTGTGTGCAATGATCTGAATTCTTCGAATCTGAAGGAATCGTGGTGATCGGAGCATTTTGAAGGAATTCAGAGCAATCCGCAAGCGACGCACGACCATTTTTCCTATCTCTGTAAGGTAGTAAAATTTTCTTCTTGCCCACTTAGTAAGTTCCTGCTTGTGCCATCGTTTTGAATCAGTTTTCACTTCTAGCAAGGTGAAGCGGTTAAACAATCTAATCATGTGCTTCTAAAAAGCCATTTTTTCATGATGGTGTCAGCAACAGCGCACATGGAAGTATCATTTTGACCTCGTGAAAAGCCAGAGGCACTGAATTGTGTAATCGATTCTCTGCTAAGTTCGATATCTATGCTGAGTTCCGCAGCATCGTAGTATAGTGACTTGCAAGCACTTAACATTTTGACTGACTTTGAAAACAAGATGAATGTACATAAATTGATAATAAAGCTTTAAAATCTGTACTAGGCGATCTTGTTTTAGTAATGCTATCTCCGTAGACGTTTTCCCATATCTCTCATACGGAATGAGAAGCTATTTCCATGTCAAGTAATTGAAATACAAATTTTATGATTTCCTCACATGCAACTATAATTTAGCCAATTGATAAGAAGAAAAGAAGAATCGTTTTGTGTTATAATCCCTCGTGTAAACAGTTTTAATGGATTTCTCATGTAGTGGCTGTATATTGTCAATGCAATGATTGTAAATTTTATGATGCTAAGATGCGATGTGAGTGATCAAATATTTGACAAATTTACAAAATGATAACAATCTCGCTAAGAGAAAAGAGGGGAAATTGCTTGCTTCATCGAATTGTTTTGAAGTTTTGCCGAAGATAGAAAAATGCACATCGTGCTTTACCGTTTGCCACAGTTTTCAATAGGACGGGAATCGAGACGACAGCGGAACGATCGAAAACAACGGCTTGTCATCGTTCTCAAGACTAGAAAATGTTCACAGGTGTAACACAAACATGAATACAACGAATCGCAGCCATTATGTGTTCTCCTACGTCTAGAAAATATTTATCTAATAGGAGAAATAAACATTCAACTGACAGGAGATTTCAATTTGTATATTAAATGAAATCTTCTTGTGGTTTTTGATTTCTTGTAAGTAGTATGATTTACGAAGGTATTTTATGAAACCTTAATAAAGGAATGCCAGTCGACGATATTTATGCAGGTAACTGATCTTTAATCTTCACAATATTTCCACCGATACATGAAATTCATTCACTTTAGAAAGGGTTGGTGCTATCCAAAAACCAATGCTTGTTGGCGAAAATTAGTGAGATTTTGGTTTTTTGCTACTTTTCATCATAAATTGAATAAATACGGTGTGAAATGATACGAGAACACATGAATCACTAAAATTAGGTCTATGTAGCTGGATTATCAAGTCTTATATTTGCAAATTAAATTGAATTGTCAGTTGTTAACGGCTCATGTCCTACTGGTTTTAAGTTCAATAATTAGTTTAATTTTCTTACGTTCAAAGCATGGTTATGTGAAGAGAGCTAATGATGTATCGCGGTTAGATGCAGTAAGTGAAGTAACTACCATCTCATAAGGATTTGTGGATAATAGTGGGTCCATTGTTGATGGCGCTCACTTCCTAAACTTGTTGTGAAAGCTCCTACAGGCTAGGGGAGTACGCAATTTACCAACGCACACGTCAGTGGCGTTGGCCCACAGTCCGTTCTGCAATCAAGATATAGTAAGGGGGGATTCGAAACTTTGTGAATTCGTGATGCCGCCAGTGGGTTTTTGGGTTTTTGCCAACCCTGCTTTAGAGTTATATTTGAGTTCTCAGATTGAATTTTAGTGGACTGTATAGCGACATTAAGGTTCCTTTCCTACCAGCCGCACATCTTTTGCATGGCAATTTGATCTATCGATTATTTAATTTCATTGTTGTTAATTTAAATAACTCACAATTATATGTAATTTGTTTTGTGTACTATTTTCGTGTAAGAGGCACATTATAGCATACACAGGATCACATTTTTTAAATTTATTTCTCCATAGCCGCTCAACTTCTGATGTATCAATCAACCTGTGCATTGCCTTGCGTAAGGTTAAGAAATAATATCAGAAGCTCAGCTCATCAAAGCGTAGATAAGTCTCTAGCAGACTATGTTTGGTCGAATTTGCAGACCTTGAAGATGCAGTTCCATGATATTCAAAGACTTATTGTCCGGTAGGCAGAACGAGTTTCTGCAGGGAACGAGGCCGATAGTGAGACTTTCACAGAATGATGTGCACCCTATGCCTACTACGAATCTGCACGTCTTCCGAGTTCTAGTGAGTTCCTCTTCTTGTCAGACAGGGTGAAAGAAAAACACATGCAAATCCAATGGTACGCAGAATGCAGTTTTTGGCTAAAATGAAATTTTGTATGTTTTCTCTGATTAAACGAAAAGTACTCAGCCCAGAGTCATAATTTTTGGCAATGAATGTCTTCAGGTCATTTGCTTTCATTTTCATGTACCCCTGTCTATAAAGCTGAACACATTTAGATTTGGCGAGCCTCTTAATGTTGGCAAACACAAACATGCTGGCCTGCTTCATCCACATTCAACCACATTTTCACATTTGCCGATTACAGCACATGCACATCACAATGGGGCGCAGATTGCAGTTTTGGAAATAATGAAATATTCTATATTTTTGTCTTATCAAATGAAAAGTTTGAAGTCTAGATCAGTGGTTCTTAACCTTTTTGCTCGGATTCCTCTCTAACAGTTGAAAGTATGTTTAATTCCTCCCTCTAAACTAGTAGGCCACTACTCAAGTTAAGAAAAGAAGTCAAAGATAGCAGTAACAAACATTTTCAAACGCAGACTTCAGGTAGCCTATCACGAAGAATCTAAGTAGGCCTACATGCAAATGGGAAGTGTCACAAGAAATCCAACAAAAAACTAATGACTGCATTGAGCCTGATACTTGCCGCACAATTCCTGAATTCGAGGTGTCAAATTCGTGAGTTTCAATCTCAAATCACTGCGCACGCTGATGCTGAGTCGATTTCTCTTCCTAGATATCAAATCTGATACCGCCGAGACACCGAACTCGACCAGGTAGGATGTTGGAAAAGGAAGTAGTAGCTTGTGGGCATTGGCTGATAAAGTTGGGTGCTTTTCAACTGTTTCTTGAGTGAGCCATACCATTTGACCTTAATTTATGAATGGAAATGTGACGCCTCGCTTCATTAGCTCTCTCTGACCAGAATACTATCTTCTAGTCTATCTTGTCTGTGCAACTGAGCAGGCCACAGACAAAATGTCCAGGTGATGATCTATAGCCGCGTAGTTGAATTTTCCCTAATTAAAATAATTCGAATGGAACACTCGTACACAGATATATTGGTAGCTTCTAAATCTGTGGTCGCAATAGCTATTAAACAGTAGCCGCATAATTAACATCTTGAATATTGGGAAGCGATTAACGAATACTGACGATGATAACTCACACGTGACGGTGAATCAACAAATCCTGTTCATCTCAAATGAACCTCCTTCGAACCTTCTTCCTCCCCAAATCCTCCTTATGTACGTCATTCCTCCCCTGGCATGTTGAATTCCTCCCCAGGGAGCCACATGGCCCCCGGTTAAGAATCAC
>CAJQUW010006701.1:0-14098 GCA_907163375.1 Prostheceraeus crozeri
TTAACTTGTACCAACTATTGAAACTTTATTTTTTAACTTGTAAACGGTTTTTAAAACTTTGTTTTTATTTCTATCATCACAAACAGATAAAACTTTATTCTTAATATACACCAGCACTATTGAAACTTCATTTCTTATACTTGTAAACCATCTTGAAACTATTATTTTGTCTAAACTTGTTAACTCGTTGATGACATCTTTAGTTCTCTATATTTTCTATAACATGGACTAAACAGATAAATCTTTATGTCTTCTAACTTGTAAAACTGTATGTGACAACTTCATTTTATTTCTATACATTATCTAAGCTGATTAAGACTTTATTGTTAACTTGTGATAAAATCTGGTGTGAAGCTTCATTTACTAATTCTATTACATGTACACTATTGAAACTTTATGTCATTGAACTTGTAAACTAGTTGAAACTTTTCTTTTTCTAACTTGTAAACGGTTTTTGTACAACTCTGTTTCTATTATCTAACATTACAAACAGATAGAACTTTAGGATCTTAGCTAGGTAAACTGATGTGAAAGCTTCATTCTCTTTTTTTCTTAACATATAAGAACAGCATAGGCGCGCGACTTTTATTACTTAGCTTGTAAAGGACTGTGTTGAAAGACCGTCTCATTCTAATTTCTCAAACTATATAAACAGATAGAACTTTATTCGTTAGACATTACACCACTATTGTGAAACTTATATTTTTAGACTCTTCTTAAACTCGGTGAAGCTTTATTTTCATTTCCTGACACTTACAAAAGATGTGAAGGGGGACAAGCAGTCATCTAAAACTTTATTCCTTAAACTTGTAAACTGATCTGTGAACCCTCATTTTTAAATTGTCTAACACCTATAAGACAGATAGTGAACTTAGTATTACTTAACTTACACATCTATTGCGAATGTTCATTTTATTTAACCTTGCTAAACTGGTTTGAAACTTTATATTTTAACTTTGTGATGCGGAACTGTTTGAAACTTTATTCTCTAAACTGGTCAAACTGTTTGAAATGATATCTTTCATTTTACAAATAGTAGAAGACGCTTTGTCCCAACTTGTAAACTAGTAAAGTCTCTTGTTCGCCATCGGAATCATAACTACTTTAAAAACTCTTCCAAATCATGGAAAATCTATCTGTTCCACAGTCGGAGTAAAAGTCTTGAGATGATATACCACTCCCTGGCAGAAACTATTACTTCATGCAAGTAGACTTTGTGCTGTAGTATGATCATTTCTATCCTGTAAACATATGAATAATGTTAACAGTGAATTCAAGACTTAAATTTTTCCAGCTATTTTAATTAAATTGTGTCGATCTGTGTGCTATCAACGCTTTAACTCGTTCTGAAACAGTTTATAATTTTATATCTTTAATTCTACACTTGCTCTAACTAAGTGTATAACTTAGTAAATGCTTGCGATGCTTATTTTCGTACAAACAGTTACATCTTTATTTCTTAACCATATAGACACTATTATGAATATCTTCTATTTTTCTAACTTGCTAAACATCTTGAAACTTTATTTCTGATTATACAAACAGTCTAAAACTTTGATTTTCTAACGCCACTTACTACTAAATTGTGAAAAAATTCGTTATTTCTAACTTGTAAACTCTTGAAACTTTGATTTTGATATACAAACAGCTAAAACTTTATTTCTAACGTACACACTATTGAAACATGTTTATATTTCCTAACATTTTAAAACTCTTGTGAAACTTCCATTTTGTAATTGATACACAACAGCTAAAACTTTATTTCTAACATATACCACTGATTGAAACTTAAGTTTTCTAACTTTGTTAAACATCATTGACCACGAGTTACGATAAAACTTTTATTTTTAAGTTTTTTTAACACTTAGTCTAACTTGCTAACTAGTAAATCATTGCTAGTACGATCTTATTTTAACAAGACACGTTACACGCTTTTATTTCTAACTATCATACACTATTGGAAAACTTTATATTAGCTAAGCTATGTAGAATCTTATCGTTATCACTCCTATCATATAGGGTCGATGATGGTACAGATGAAATGTGATTGTTAAATAAACTCTTAAGATGGCTGTACACTCTCATGTATACATGGAGTGTATAAACAATTCCGCTCTGCATCGATCAACATGTGTAAAGAGACTTTGCTGTAGTAGATGACTACGGACTGGGCTTGGGAGCCTGGATAATTATTAACTAAGGTGTATACTTTCTTCATTTTGGAGGATCAGCTAGCACGCTTAGTTTACTAAACTTGTAAGATATCTTAAAAACATTTCATATGGGCGATGATGAGATAGATGAAAAGTAGTGTCAATAAACATATAAGATAGCGCTTACATTTCTGTATTACTTCGGGATAGCAATCGACTGCGATCCATGTGTAAAGAGCTTGTGTTTGAGACACCTACGAAAGAGAGAAAGTCGTGTTTATGTTGGACTATTTGTTAGTGTTGGCTCGCCTGTGAGATTGTCCTCCCATTTCATTGCCATTCTATCTCAATTTCGTCTCATTGATAGATTTAGACCACGTAGATACTCATGGTTCTCATAACGTATTGCAAAATGCGAAAAGATTTTAGGCATCCCTTCGACCAGTTGGCTAAATGTGCCGCAGTCCATGTGCGCTGCGAGAATGCATAGCTACGTTGCTTAAGATAGCGGCAATCACTTTGCCAAATCATGATCGCAGAGAGGTTTAACAAGAGTTGACCATTGCCGAAGTGCCGCAACTTGGCGGCTTTATACATAGCTAGGGGTTTCACCGCCGCGCCTTTAACAGGATACAACCCGTCTCGAAGAGGAAGTATTACACCGAACTCTCATTGTCTCGCAACGTTCAATGTTGACCTGATGAACAGATTCAACTTAATGATGCAAAGATATTGCGCCAGTCCACTGATAGACTTGCCCAGTCGCACAAGCCGCGTGGAGGTGCTCTATACATGATCTTTCGCCATCCAGTAGTGGAGAAGCGCGATTATACGAGTCAGTAGTGTGTTAAGTAGTATTTTCAATCATCTGAAAATGGAAGGAAGATGAGGAACAGTCATGTTCATTATGTATCTGCATCAACAGTACCACGACCCCCCCCTTCCGATCATGGATCCAATATCATTGTCTAGGGCACACTCTACATGAATTACATTTACATTCACATCTACTCCATGATCATAAAGACTAACACTTTGTCGATATGGTCTGACAGTGTACTCTCGACCTGGCGAGAGAAAAAGGCTGTCAACAGTTGAGAGCTGTGATAGGTCGAACGCCCAGACATGAGCAAGAACCAGGGCTCAGAGGTTGCTGAGGTAAAACAGAACGACGAACAAAACCCGACTAGGCCAACACAATCCCTCTAACAGGCCATAGTACCCGCGCGTCCCGAAGGAGACGCTCGAGCAAAAGGAGGTGTATTTACATCGATGGCCTGACTGCAGCTTTTATGAGTAGCAAGTGAATCTCATTGCTAGCAGAGAGACTATTCAACTAGATAAGCAAAGGTCAAGACAATAACCTGATAGCAGGTGCAAATGTGTTATAGTCAGTAATTATACACTTCAGTGTAGAGGAATGATAGATTTGAGCTTGTAGTGAGTGGCACTCCGATACAACGTCTCGACAGATAAGACGTGACCCGAAGTGCCTTGTACTGAAATCACTAGCGTGAAGTGAGAGATCTTTCCCCGATCACCCCCGACTCTCTTACAGCTTAAGACAATCATTGTCTTCCACTAGCGCCCCGAAAGTAAGGTAACAGTGAACGCGATTTACAGCCGATGTCAAAGGTAGATCTTTCGTGAACAAGTAGCTGGGAATCTAAAACCCCTCAAAGCTGCCTTAGAACTTAGTTAGAATTTGAAATCTGATAGCGTGTGTTTGAAATCTTCGTCATACTTTGAAAACCTTGAGAGAAACATCCCAAGTGTTGTTGCTTTGATCATGCGTTGGATAGCAAGCCGTAGAGTGCTTAGTCTTCACCCAGCGTTTTGCAATGGTGAGTATGTTTGTAGAAAGGCCTACCCATGACAAGATCGTGCTAAAGGACTCAACCGATTGGCGTTCAAAGTCGTTACGTTGAGAGGCTGTGTCAATTGCCCAACATGAGATTTAGCTGCCCAGCAGCCTGTTACGAGTCTCACATATGATCACATTCCGCACGTTGCCACACTAGATCACTACGGCATCTGTCCCGTCCTGACATCCCGAAAGGGAACCATCCGGACCCTGTACACATTGTGGAATATAATTACAGCAAAACTCTCCGTTGTCTTGCTTCAGCATTTCAGTGAATAAGCCGTGCCTGCACTATAGCATGATAAAGACTGGCTACAGATCAATCATTATAAAATGCTTTCATTGACTTCACGCAGCGAGTCGAAAACCCTACACGAGAAACTCTCCAAAACTAGTATAGAAATTTAAATTTTTCACACCTTTTTAAGCACTACCTTGTGTATGAAGTATTTTATAAGTAGTTCTGTCACTTAGGCATCAGCGTCCAAAGTAGCGACTACGTAACCCCTTTTTGCAATCAAGTCCAAACGTGTACTTGTAGAAGCAATTAGTTAATACATAATGACTTTAAGAGTTTTGGTAGTAGCTTTTAGAGACGAGTGGGCCTGGAGACGAAGGCCAATACTCCTGTAGCTAATCCTCTAAGTTCTGAATCGGTATTAGCTGTAATATCAAAATTCAGCAATGAAAATTTTTCTAAGTCGCCGTTGTCTCTACTCAAGAAACTCGTGGAATTTGGAAATGTTCCGTAAGTCTATCATCAAGGCAGCTCTTTCAGACTAGACGTAAAGCCTCTTAACCGTTGGCAATCTCTCATCTGAATGACAAGTCTCCGTGATCGGGTTCCCAGCTTATATATGTGTTCGTGTGGCGATCAGCTGCATGACTCGTACACCCCCATCATCCAAACCAGCTACAAGAATCCCGTCTCAGTCTACCGGTTCTAGGTGTCTCCGATTGAGCTGGAAATATACACCCCATTTCCATGTAGATTTTTAGACGCTGACTCCGAATCTGGCCTTTTTCCATGATTTTTCCCATCCGGCAATGATCTTGTTTGCGCTCTACCAGTAGGCATGCCCTCCCGCAAAAATTGTCTAACTCTGTGTCGTTTTTTTCCTGAATAGATTGATGACACATTTTTTGAAGCTCGTACTCGTCCATTGACATTGAAACTCTGTCGTATTTAGACATGAAACTCACCATACATATAAAGATGAATTCACGCTGATTCCCAAACTCTGAAATCCGTTTATCGTCAATCCGATGCGTTCGTTTTGAAGCTTTAGAAGCCCAAAAGTCCCAAATTCTACACTCTGATCAGTTTGTTCCAATACCAACATGTCCAAAGTATCTTAAATGGCGTCTCACATCTAAACGGAAGAGCGACGACTAGAGCCAAAGGAAGCCGATTGTATTCACTGAATTATGTACTGCCACTCATAGTAGCTTTCAAACGAGCTAATCGCACACGTGGACAAAATCCGTCCAGTCTGGAAGCGCAAAATTCGAAGCGAAGCAAGCTGTCCTTAGATGGGGGGGGGGATCGTCAGCTGAAAATTTTGTTTGTACTGCTTCCGTATTCGCTGAGAAACCAATCCGTTCTAACCCAAATGTTTCACGTAGAGTGTCCGTAATGTTGGTCCTCTCTCGTTTTCTCATCCGTAGTCGCTGTCGTTTGGGACGCTTAACACACCAAAAACGTCCCAAATTCTAAGCTCTTTGGTCGTCTTCTTTTTTCGAAAAATAGTTGGTAAAATGGTTTTTCTCTCCGATTGATCTTGAAACTTCACCATGACAGATAAAGAATTTCACGCTGATTGCCAAATCTGAAATCCGTTTTCCAATCCGGATGCTTTCGTTTTGGAAGCTAGAAGGCCCAAAACGTCTCACCAGCGATTCTAACTCTGGTCGGTTTTTCTTCACTCAATGTCCCAATTAATCTGCTAAATGGCGTCCATCCACATCCTTAAACGAAGACCAGATAGGAACTAAGCCGATAGTGATTTCACTAGAATTTGTCTCACTTCTTAGCATTTCGAAACCGAGCTATCGCAACGACAAAATCCGGATGCTCCATCTGGAAGCCAAAATCGAAGCAACGCTTGTCCAGAGGGGGTGGGAGGTCGTCTAGTGTTTTGGATCATATATAGATTTTCAGTGAAAATTTTTTTCTCATCCGAATATCAGCTGGTAATTAGCTTCGCTTATGAACACTCTCCTTCCTAGCCCAAAATTTTATAGTCGTAGATGTCCGTAAGATACTGGCCTCCGTTCTTCTCTTCATCCGAGGCTTCTCGTTTGGACGCTACAGCACCAAAACGTCCCAAATTCTAACTCTGTCCGTTTTTTTGTCGTGAAAAATGTTGAAGAAATTATTTTTCTCATCACGCATTGATACCTTGATAAACGTCACGCATGATCAGACAATAAGCTATTTGCACGCTGCATTTGCCAATTTTCTGAAATCCGTGTTTTCCCAATCCCAGATGCCTTTCGTTCTTTGAAGCTAGTAGCCAAAAACGTTTCCCAAATTCCTAACTCTGTCGTTTTTCACCAGAATGTCGCCAAAAATCTTAAATGGCGCGTCTCACATCTTAAACGAAGACAGATAGGAACAAGCCGTAGAGATTGTTTCACTGAATTTGGATCCTTACTCATTAGACTTCTCCAAAACGCAGCTCCATATCGTCAACGACAAAAATCCGTCCACTAGAATAGCCAAACTTCGAAGCATAGCTGTCCAGGACAGTGGGAGGCTGGGGGTCAGCGCAAATGAGATGCTGATGAAAAATGTGTTTTGTGTGACACGTGGTCCCAGTCGAATATTCACACACTTTGTGAAAATTTTAGCAAACATTTTATACCCTATACAAAGTCACTCTGACCACTATATAGGATTTTTTTTCAGGTTAAGCGAGCTAGACTCGACCTAAAAATCTTGTCAACCGGTACTCTAACTTTTGAACGAAGACAGATAGGGAACAACGCCGATTGTATTCACATGAATTTGTCTCTACTCCTTAGCTTTACAAACGATGTCTTGTCTATCGCGCACGACAAAAATCCGTCCACTAAGAACTCCCGTAAAATCTGATAGCATAGCTGTCCCAGAGGGGGAGTTCTTGCAAGGGTCTGCGTTTATTTGATGAAGAAATGTTCTTTGGTGGACCTATTTGTGTCCCTATACGAGTCGAAATTCCACAACTTTGTGGAGAAAATTTTCAAGATCTTTTGACGCCAACTAAATGTGACAAAGTCACTCTGACGACTTAGGTACCATTTTCAGGTAAGCTGAGTGCAGCCTGCCGTAAATCCCTAAAACAGTACTTGTAACCGCTGCTAACTTTTGAATATCGTAAGAATCGTATATGGAACCAAGCTCGATTGTTTCACTGAATTATGTCTCACTCTTAGCATGTTCACAAACGAGCTATCGCACTGACAAAAATTACCAGCTCCCAGTCGTAGAAGCCAAAACTCGAAGCAAAGGCTGCTGCCAGAAGGGCTGGGGAGGGTTCGTCAGCGAAATTCTGATGAAAAATGTTCTTGGTAGACAGGTCCCAGGTCGAACCATTCCACACTTATGTGAAAACAAATTTTCACTATATTTAATCTACCCATACAAAGTCACATCCTGAACAGCATTAGGATTTTTCAGGTAAGCGAGCTACCGATCCTAAAATCTTGTCGATGCCGCTCTAAATCTGTTTGTCACGAAGACATGATAGGAACAAGGGTCACGAAAAAATTTTTATTTGATTTTCACACTGAATTTGTTACTCACTCTTAGTTTCTAAAAGCGGAAGCTATCGACAACGACAAAATCCGTCCACTAGAAGCGATTTAAAAATATAAAGAAAAACTAAAAAGTCTGTAAAGGCAAGCTGTCCCATGGATTGTTGAGGTGGGGGACGGTCAGTCCGACAATAATTTTTCTCTGCACGATTTCGCTGGAAACAGACCTTCCTAACCCAAAATTTTCACAGTTAGGATTCCGTTATCTGGCACTACCGTATTACCCTCTCTGTCCGTATGCTTCGTTTTTGGCGCGCTACACTACACCGTGAAAACGTTCCCCACATATCTCATGTCAACAATTTTGAATGTAAAAATCAGTTTTTCTTTTACTGGCCGGGTCCGATTTGATGTGTGAATCTGGAAATCACTGCATCAGATGATCAGCAGACTGTTGATACGTGCTTGCACATGTACCGAATCTCTGGCAGCCATTTCACCATCCTACAGTATAACCTATGAACGGTTCGCCCAACGTACAGCCTAGACGGATCGCCCACTACAGTCGCTCGATGACCTGACGTACGGTTCGCCCACAGCTCAACACTGGAAGACGGTCGCCCCAAGGTACAACCAGGGGGGCGAAGGTCGCGACCGCACTCACTCGTTAATTGGTCTCACACTCTGTCGTATGCAGAGGGTTTGATGAAGGGCTGGGGAGGTGGTTCAGCGATCCGATGTGTTTAGTGACACCAACCTGGCTCAGGCAACACGCACGACAGATCCTCTGACCCGTCTTCCAGAGGTGGGGGTGGAGGGGGCGCGCGCGCTGTTGTTTATATCCTGGCAACCTTTTGTTACTACTTATAAAGAAGTCAACAAGTTTGGTGCCCAATTGTTTGGATTTTGAGAATGTCAAGACTAACGAGCTAATGATTTTCTGCTTGCACTAGAGTCAATGATGAAACAATATTGGGACGACCGGGGCTGTTATGGTCGTGATTTCTATAATGAAATTTTTTGCAAGAGTAGTATTTGAGCAGAAAAAAAAATTGAGATGTTCTTGAGTTGCTGAAGAGCGATGCGATGAGGTTTATTTATTCTTTTTACCGGCTTCAATAGGAATCTTTCCATGTTGGGCAAACAAGTCGATCAAGATCACAGAAACTTCATCTTTAAAACGTGCAGTTGTTGTCTGATTGTTGGATTCGTGGTGATAGATTAGAATTGTCATTAAACTTGAAGACGACATGCTCTCCATCTACAAATAAGTCAGCTCTTTCCCTCCAAATCGACAACAGTCACGACCCTTTTATCTGCAAAGCTTTATCACGAATGCTTTTCCGTTCAGATTTCTTAAATTATCTTAACAATTTGTCATTTCATCTTTTACTTAAGATTACAATGCTAATTATTTTATTTTGTGATGTTCCTTTATATGTTTTTTTTTGTGAGTCGTTATTCCGTAAAAGTCTATAGTTGGCGAGTGTTATTGATGACTGCTGGTCAACTTTGTAGCATATTTGGAACAAAAAAAGCGTTAGTGTAGCAGATATAAAATCGCTGACTGGATACGAAAATTACTTACAAATACTTCTTTTATACCAAAATCACACACAAGTTATTGAAACTAAGTCCATCTGTGAATAACGAGTTTCGTCATATGTTTACAGAGTAGATCTGGTGATGACTTTTCATTACCACATACTCACTCTATTTCGTTAATGTGATTGCTGTTATGAAGCAGAGTGACGAACTTATTCTATCTTGTTGATTTACACTGAGAATATATCTTGAACGTTGCTTGTATGTTTGTATATACTGAGACCCGATGCAAAGTTCATCTGTCATATACGTCTATGCCTCGGGTATTGTGCGTTTGGATGGATCGTGGGTGCAGCTTTAATGTCAAATAGCAAAAAAAGATATGTGATATTACATACTTCTGTCAAATAACTTGTTCAGTATTACCAGTCGCGAATATTGTTTTGTGTGTATTCTGATCTAGAGTGATAAGGTAACTAGAATTAAGATTTATTGCACCAAAATTTGATTGCGAGTGCTAAGTGCCTCCCTTGCAGTATGTCGATAAGTCTGACGTACCTCGGTTTGTGCTAGCAACATTAACAAGCACGTGTTTAGCTCTTAGCCGTCCTTACTTTAAAGAGCCAAGTTGATAAACATCAGTTCATCTCCATACGATTTCTTTTCGTGCAATCACACTGAATTGACCCTTTATGTTATCTCAAACAATACACTATTTTTGCGTTCATGAACTAATAATGTGTTTTGTTATATTTCGGAATTGATAATATGTTTTTGCTATTTCAAAAATTAAATAATTGTCATATTTGTTGATGGTTAGTAATACCATGTTTTTATTATTCATGAAAAATGCCTTACAGACCTTCACGTGTATCAAAATCGACTCTTATGAATTGTCATTATCGTCTACTACTTACGCAAAACAGTAGTCAACCATTAAGTGTGATCTTTATTGACAAACAGGCTCTTAGTCTCAAACATATCTTTGGAGCACTGATTTATGCTAGTTCATTTTTACATTGTGCTCTGACTATTATTGGCTGAGAGTAGGGTATAAGCATACCATCATTTGAACATAAACATACTCGAAAGACATACTACAAATATATACGAAGAAGAATACAAGAAAATATACCAAAGAAATATGTTTTGTTATGCAAGTCCTTTCGCATGTAGATTGCTATGTGTAAGTTTAACTTTCGGAGCGATTTACAGTGTCCTGGCTAGCATCGAATCAAATACCGATTAAATTCTTGTGGTCGGAGTTGAGAAATGAAGAAAGCCTTTGTTCAATAGTCAAAGTTTTCATTCAGTATGCAGCTCACGGACTAAGTTGGTTCAAAAATTACGATGTCTTCCGTATGCAAAAGCCTTCGTTCCCAACAGACTTTCATGATTATTTGGTATTCTCACTCCTGATGATTCTTGGGATCTCATCTTTTCGGTCATCGATAGAGTTCACATCAATCAAAAAACAATTCTACATGAATCAAAATCTTGTGCTCAAGGCAAAGCAAAAGTAGCAAAAAAACGCCTATCCCCGTGAGAAAATCGGTAGTTTCTCTTATCTTTGGGAGAGAAATTTCGTTGTGATCATTTTAAACTAATTATTGGACACATATAAAGTTTACCTTTCTTCAAAAAGATCCCTGTAGATAATGGTAGCCCATTTTTTCGATAGTTCACAATACAAAACAGGCATCTAGTTTGATTGATTCCACCCTTAAGTAGTTATATTCAAATAGCAAGCGCTTTCAACTCAGTACTATAATTACAATGACTGTATTTGACATTGATATTGGATTTTTCTATTGCAACTAGCCTTTGTCCTACCGAAACTAATTGTCTTTCGTGACCGATGACCAATTTCTTGTTTCATCTAGTCCGAATGCACATTCTCTCAACTCAGAAATTGATAGTTTCTTAATTTCTTTATACGACGGATATACATCATCTGATGTGTCTCGTGTTCTGAAGAATTGTCATGTCAAAGGAAAAAAAGGTCATCACAAGGTGACCATTGTGAATCTAAAATTATGTCCTTCATGCGTATTCTTGATCGACTTTCTTGTGATTTTCTCAGAATGTCAAGTTGAATGTCCGAAACAGATGTTTCATCGGATCTCATGAAAACTCACAGAATTTTCAAGTAACCATCTATAATGTATTGATGTATGTGATATTATTGTTTAATTCGACAATGATTAGTCATTTGCACTAAAGTTTTCGCAAAAACGTCCATAATATCTGTTTGACTGAGATTCTGACATGAGCATCATCGGTCAGAAGGTCATTGGTACTAATAGGGAAAGTACAAAAACTTGTACAAATACTCATATTGGTGTGCTCGCTTCTATGATTTAGTAGTTTCAGCCGTCTAATACCGAATCGTGGATCATAAAGATCGAGCAATGTGAAAGGAAATGCTTTGTTTTGCGTTTATCTGAGTTTAGATTAGAATCGAATATCATGTTGTATCGTGATTCAAATAGATGTAGAACAGTAGATATGAGCACTTGAAGGACGCGGTTGTCTCGTGACTACATGTCATTTTGTCATGTGATCAACTGTTGTTAATAGATAGGATAATTTGAAATTTTAGGCTTAGCATATCTACATACGATGACTAGGCGTCAGACACTCATTCTTCGCTTCACTTCATTTGCCCTCGTCACTTCACTTGTTTACAATCACGTTGCCTGATGTACGAGTGTGCATTGAACTTGAAAATTATTTTACGTTTGGAAAGCTTCATTCTTTAGCAAAGAGGAGCTTCTCTATCAACTACAATCGCATTCCGCTCCTGTTCGCTCGAATCAACACATTAGAGATTGGTCGATAAATTCGAGAAACGGGATCGCTTAGACGATGACCGAAGACGCCAATGTGGAAAGACCGTCCTTCGATGATGAAGATGTCGCATGCTGTTCAAGGGTTCTTGTGTGTTATAGACAGAGTCCCTCAAGCTCGCGTCAGAAAAGTTTCCCAACAGGATCGACATGCTTACTCAGTGTTCGAGAGAATTTCGTCGAAAAGTTTTGCATCCTGGTTCCCGATAAGGACCTGTGTGATGCACGCACTGATGCCAGAATGACTGACGACATGCGAGGCGATCGTAATCTATTTTGTTGATTGATTTATTGCAGTGGACCAGTGCATGATCCTCAGTTTTGAAACATGCTTTTGGAGTAGATGAAGGCTTGGTCTTCACTAAGCTCTCTGTGATACATTGACAACTCACAAATATACGGATTGCTTGTTGTCGGAGCGAGATGCCAACCTATCAGTTATGTCCGAAACCTCACTTCAGATACTCAGAAATCGGTGTCTGGAACTGCAATGTCTGGAGAACGGATTCATTTCTCTTTCTTTGATGGGTACGAGTTGGACAGTGACTAAGTATTGTTCCATCATCGATCGTTCGTCGTAGACCATTTAACTGAATACGAATAATGATTATTGCAGGTTTACAGACAGTCCAGCATAAGACAATGAAAATACCGGTTCCTTTCTTCTCGAAGAATATACGCAGATGATTCTTACTCAGATACTTCGGAAGTGACTGATCGGACAAGCGACTACTTCCAGCGTCGAATCACGGATCTCACACCATATGGAATTTTTTCTTGTGGGGCTACGTGAAAGGAAAAGGGTGTTTGTCATAAACCCAAAAAGTTTTGAATGATTGCGCACTAAGGTGCCATTACGTCCTGTATTTAACGAGTGTTAACTCAGACATCGCTAATGAATGTGTCATCCAATATCGTAAAGCGGGGGCCCATTACTGTAAGATCTCAGAATAGAGAGAGGCATTTTCTAATCTACGATCGTTTTCCCTAACTTGTAATGTGTGCTCTCTTAAACCCCTCTAACTTGAAAATTGATATAAATGGTGACATTGTTTTACTCTAAAGAAAAATTGTAGTTTTATCCACTTGCCAATCATTTTATCATCCACCCTGTACTTGCTCACATTGTGACAAACTTTCAAGTGAAAACTCGATGTTGCAAAGTTGAGAAACAGCCAAAAATTGACCAGAAATGATTATTATATAAAATGAATTTACCTCAGAAGCATTTTTATTAGGATTTTCGTTGCTGTCAAGAACGATCGAAAGAAGCAACTTTCTAGCAATTTGATAATCACAGTCGCAGACTTTTTCTTCTAGTTTCATTCAATGATAGGTTGGGCTCAGGTCGCATCGTTGAAATAGGTAGAAAAAACCCAACAAATGACGAAAACTTTAAAGGGCTACGAAATCCTAGAAGGATTGAGACAAATAGTGCACCCTTGTAATTCAAAGATTCTTGC
This sequence comes from Prostheceraeus crozeri, assembly GCA_907163375.1. Lineage (NCBI taxonomy): Eukaryota > Metazoa > Platyhelminthes > Polycladida > Euryleptidae > Prostheceraeus > Prostheceraeus crozeri. Next base: position 13,613 of record CAJQUW010006701.1, read on the forward strand.
ACTTGAATCAAAGACCCTTTCTACTATGAAGAACCGTAAAACCGCCATTCCATTACATAAAGCCTGCTTCTAAATTCAAGAATTGCTTGATAATGCAAATATCAGAGACCCAATTTGATGACAAAATCCTTACAGGAATCGTTACATTTCTTTAACTGAGTAAACACGCCTATAAAATCGGAGAACCGGCGTTTACATTTGCTGAACATTGTGGAATGCCTTGTCAAAAAAGGCGGGAAACGAATAGTTCTCAATGTATCGCTAAAATAAGATCCAATTGCGCCGTAAACACCAATGCAAAACAGTTTAATGAATTGAACCACTGCAAGTAATCAACAAACAATGATATTTAAATTTTAAACGTATTTAGATCAAAGATTGCATGCAATAAGATGTTGCTGCTGGTAGGATTCGAACCTACGAGATCCAAGTTAACTGACTGCTGCCTCTATCCATTGTTCTGATGACTACGCAGTCCACTTATGT
>CAJQUW010006702.1:0-107500 GCA_907163375.1 Prostheceraeus crozeri
TAGCAACAAAGCGTGGCAGATTCTCATTTTCTCAGAAAAATAGAGACACTTTAATTTGATTGCATATTTCTTTGAGTGCCAATGTGCCTCTGGATCTTTCAATAGATATGCAAATTGTATGATTACAGGGTCATTTGATAGGGCTGTATTTTCTTTAAGACGACCGTTGTAGCTTGCTGAGTAAATCGTGAACAGAAATGAGCTCAAGTAGGCCTATTTTAGTTTTCTATGATTCACTTAGACTCAAAATTTGTCAATTCGCAGGTCCCTAACAAAACGGGACCGATAATTGACCACTTGCTAGTTTACGTGGGATTAAGAGTCTCATTGTCGTTTTGGCATTCCGGATTCGTTCAAAAAGTCTGAATGCGGCCGATTTCCTTCTTGTATCAAGATCTGTCGCGACAACACAATCTTTGATCTTTAAACAACGGCTCTGAATTGCTTGAATTTGTAGCCAAAAAACATGTTTTTGAGTTGAAATTAAAACTCAACGGTGAGTTCAAATTTGTTTTGAGTGGAAATTGATCTATTTCTTGTTTTCCTGTACTTCCAGCATACCTAGCATGATAAGGTGATGAGTGACCTCGTAATTGGATTCAATTGAGCTTTATGTTGCATCCTCGGTGATTTCATGTCAACCGTTTCAACATGAGTGCATAATGAGCTACGGCACGTTCCTATTCGGTCCAATGCTCGGGAAAATGGACATGATGCTTGTACCAAACCTGATTGTACAATTATCAGTTCCGATGGAAATGGAATTTGCAAATCAGATAAATGAGATTGATGTGTTTTACGTTTGGAGAGGAATTTATGAGTTGATCATTTTTAGATCATTGACAATGAATATTTATGAAAAACATTTGAGTATTTTGGACAAATATTGTTGAACTGCCGTGTCGAATACCATCAGGGAAATACTTGAACATTTTGTATGATGTCGGGGTTTTCAAATCTTCAGAAGCCGACTTGTGCTGCAGTTTTCATCGCCATTGATTGTATTTCAAGCAGGGTTTAGTCCTGGGAAAGACGGTTCCGGGAATTCACGGTCATTTTGAAGTACAGAAAATCACGGGATATCTGTACTTCGAACACGAATGTTCAATGACCAAGTCTTTGAACTGAGAGGACCAGACTCCACGCAGATGATTGTCTGAAAATTCTTACTTGCTACTAACATAAGGTTTGCTTCAACATGAAGACCTATAGCAATACATTTCCCTAGTGATGATGTCAGTCAGCAGAGGAAGGGTGTTTGCAATTTGATATTGGTTTGTTAGCTTCTATATCATCATTAAGACTCTACTTGATTAAATGATTAAAGCACCTGTTATCGTTATTTTTTTATTTGCAGACACATACAGGATTAAGTATCAATGATATCAGCCTTCACATGCTGTAGAAAGCCACTTTCTTCAAGCCTATCGTATAAACAAGACTGAGGAAAGCGTGAACAGAAATGATCTCAAGTAGGCCTATTTGTTTTCTGCGATTCCATTCGACTGAAAGGTCCTTGTGTTATATGTAATAAGAGTGCATTCAGAAATGATCGAGGAACTCGTCTACTGGACTTCTGTTTAGCAAAGGACTTGTGCATCACAAATACTTTCTTCCGACACAGTGATCGACACAAATACATCTGGAACCACCCAAATGGTCACCTTCGAAACTGCATCGACTACGTCCTGGTAAATAAGAGATGGAGAACGTCTGTACTAGATACGAAGGTGCTAAGAGGTGCCGATTTTGGATCGGATCATGAGCTACTGGTAGCAAATATCCGAATTAAATTCAAAGCTTCGAATTGGTCCAACAATCGTACGAGCAAGCGCATCAATCTTGAAAGTTTGAAGACAGCTGCAGTAAAAGAAAACTTTGAAATGACATTTGGATGCCAATTTGCCCCGCTCCTGGAAGAAGAGCTGGAACTAGAGCGACTTTGGGAAAAAGGCAGTGAAATGTTACAAGCGAAAGCGGTGCAGCTGTTGGACACAAGCGACAGTCGTGAATGACACAAGAGCTACTACAGACCTGTGACGAAAGGAGAGAAGCTAAGAAGATGAAAAATCGAGCGCCCACTGCGGAGAACAAGGCAAAATATCGTGAAAGTTGCAAAAAGGTCAAGTCTGAATGTAAGAAAGCAAAGGAGGAATGGATCAGGAAAAAGTGCGAAACGTGTGAAGCAAGCTTTAAGCAAGCAAATTCTGCTGGTCTTTTCAAGACAGTAAAAGAACTATCAAAATGTAGCTTCAGACAGGAATCTATGACCATAAGGAACCAGGAGGGTGACAAAGCTTCGAATGCACAGGAAGTAAGAAAGCTATGGAAAAATCATTACCGGAATATCTATAGGGACGTAGAAACCTCCTTCAACCCCCAAGACTTTCCAGAATCAGAACATGAGAGGATGGAAATGATTGAAATGCCTGAAGTGACGAAAGATGAAGTTCGAAGCGCCATTACATGCATGGCAAACGGGAAAGCCCCAGGACAAGGCAGTATAACAAAGGAACTCCTATCTGCTGGAGGTGAAAATGTCATCGCGTGGCTCACAAGAATAATGAATCTCTCATTTAAACGTGGAAGCGGTCATCGTCCCCTTGCACAAGAAAGGCGACATTACAAAGAGAGAAAATTACCGCCCAATAAGCCTTTTGCCCCATGCATACAAAATACAGGCAAAAATCATGCAAATGAGAATGCACAACAGAGAAGAAGAAATTCTCACAGAATAACAAGCACGCTTCAGACCTTCTAGAGGAACCACTGATCAGAATTTTGCTTTCTCAAAAATTGCGGAAAAGATGTGGGAAGTCAAGAAGGACTTTTACTGCTTGTTTATAGATTTCAAACAGGCTTTTGATTCAGTCTGGAGAAAAGCGCTAGAAGAAGTGTTCAGCTACTACGGATTTGAAGAAGATATTATTAGGCTCATAAACCATATTGACAACTCAACAAGTGCCATCGTGCGGAAGGGGCTCTTGACAACCGATGAATTCCCTACTCGAGGAGGTGTCTTTCAAGGATGCCCACTTTCCCCGCACCTCTTCAACCTTTTCCTGGAAGTGGTTATAAGTGTGGCACTGGAAGTTCTTGAAAATTTTGGAGTAAGCATAGCTGGCGTGAAGGTCACAAACTTAAGATATGCGGATGACATCGTGCTCCTTGCGGAATCGGTGGATCACCTGCAAGAAATGGCAATTAGTGTGGAAAGGAGCTGCTCAAGATTCAAGATGTCAATCAACGCGTCAAAAACGAAAGTAATGAAAATTGGTAGAAGAATCCAATCCGGAAGAATCGAACAAGTCGACTGTTTCACGTATCTCGGTGTTTCCTTCACCACAGAGAGAGATAACTTCAAGCAAATTGAAGAGCGAACGTCCCTGGGCTTTGTGGCTTTTCGCAAGCTCACGAAGATATGGAAGGACAGGTCCATCACCCTCCAACTGAAGATGCGACTCCTGAAAGCCATAGTCTTCCCAACAGTATTGTATGGGTCGGAGTGCTGGATCATGAAAGAGAGAGAAAAGAAGAAGCTACTCGTATTCGAAATGCATTGCCTGAGAAGAATTCTCGGAATTACCTGGCAGCAAAGAATTTCTAACCAAAAAGTGAGAGAGATGGCATACATGAAAGGAAACATCGTGGATAGAGTGCAAGACATCCAGCTCATCTGCTGCAATGACCCGCCTTGCAAGAAAACGCCAATCATGGAGGAATTATCGACATGCACTATGGGACCCTACCTGATCTTCGTCGGACAGGATTTAAGTCAAGTAAGTCATGTAAATATCAAAACTATTCGAATTTATAAAAGAAAGTGTTCTCGTGTTAAATTGAAAAGAAAATGATAATTCTCTTGTAGATTTTACTTTGACTTCGATGTTTTAAATTCAAAATTTAAAAATGTCTGTGACCCCATTACAAATACAAACTAACAAATGTTTATTGGTGTTTATTATCTCAACGTTTTACTTCTTGCATTTTTTTATTATGATATCCTGACTTGCTATCATGAGAGCTTTATTTGGTGCATTTTGTTTTGAATTTGGACCTTTTTTATTATGATATCCTGACTCGCCAACAATAGAGCTTTATTTGGTGCATTATGTTTTGAATTTGGACCTTTTTTTATGATATCCTGACTCGCCATCATGAGAGCTTTATTTGGTGCATTTTGTTTTGAATTTGGACCTTTTTTATTATGATATCCTGACTCGCCATCATGAGAGCTTTATTTGGTGCATTTTGTTTTGAATTTGGACTTTTTTATTATGATATCCTGACTCGCCATCATGAGAGCTTTATTTGGTGCATTTTGTTTTGAATTTGGACCTTTTTTATTATGATATCCTGACTCGCCATCATGAGAGCTTTCTTTGGTGCATTTTGTTTTGAGTTTGGACCTCTTTTATTATGATATCCTGACTCGCCATCACGAAAGCTTTATTTTGTGCATTTTGTTTTGAGTTTGGACCTTTATTATTATTATTATATCCTGACTCGCCATCATGAGAGTTCTAATTGGTGCATTTTGTTTTGAATTTGGACCTTTTTTATTATGATATCCTGACTCGCCATCATGAGAGCTTTATTTGGTGCATTTTGTTTTGAATTTGGACCTTTTTTATTATGATATCCTGACTCGCCATCATGAGAGTTCTAATTGGTGCATTTTGTTTTGAATTTGGACCTTTTATATTATGATATCCTGACTCGTCATTATGAGAGCTTTATTTGGTGCATTTTGTTTTGAATTTGGACCTTTTTTATTATGATATCCTGACTCGCCATCATGAGAGCTTTATTTGGTGCATTTTGTTTTGAATTTTGACCTTTTATATTATGATATCCTGACTCGCCATCATGAGAGCTTTATTTGGTGCATTTTGTTTTGAATTTTGACCTTTTTTATTATGATATCCTGACTCGCCATCATGAGAGCTTTATTTGGTGCATTTTGTTTTGAATTTGGACCTTTTTTATTATGATATCCTGACTCGCCATCATGAGAGCTTTATTTGGTGCATTTTGTTTTGAGTTTTGACCTTTTTTATTATGATATCCTGACTCGCCATCATGAGAGCTTTATTTGGTGCATTTTGTTTTGAGTTTGGACTTTTTTATTATGATATCCTGACTCGCCATCATGAGAGCTTTATTTGGTGCATTTTGCTTTGAATTTGGACCTTTTTTATTATGATATCCTGACTCGCCATCATGAGAGCATTATTTGGTGCATTTTGTTTTGAGTTTGGACCTTTTTTATTATGATATCCTGACTCGCCATCACGAAAGCTTTATTTTGTGCATTTTGTTTTGAGTTTGGACCTTTATTATTATTATATCCTGACTCGCCATCATGAGAGTTCTAATTGGTGCATTTTGTTTTGAATTTGGACCTTTTTTATTATGATATCCTGACTCGCCATCATGAGAGCATTATTTGGTGCATTTTGTTTTGAGTTTGGACTTTTTTATTATGATATCCTGACTCGCCATCATGAGAGCTTTATTTGGTGCATTTTGTTTTGAGTTTGGACCTTTTTTATTATGATATCCTGACTCGCCATCATGAGAGCTTTATTTGGTGCATTTTGTTTTGAGTTTGGACCTTTTTTATTATGATATCCTGACTCGCCATCATGAGAGCTTTATTTGGTGCATTTTGTTTTGAGTTTGGACCTTTTTTATTACGATATCCTGACTCGCCATCATGAGAGCATTATTTGGTGCATTTTGTTTTGAATTTGGACCTTTATTATTATGATATCCTGACTCGCCATCATGAGAGCTTTATTTGGTGCATTTTGTTTTGAATTTGGACCTTTTTTATTATGATATCCTGACTCGCCATCATGAGAGCTTTATTTGGTGCATTTTGTTTTGAATTTGGACCTTTTTATTATGATATTCTGACTCGTCATCATGAGAGCTTTATTTGGTGCATTTTGTTTTGAATTTGGACCTTTTTTATTATGATATCCTGACTCGTCATCATGAGAGCTTTATTTGGTACATTTTGTTTTGAATTTGGACCTTTTTTATTATGATATCCTGACTCGCCATCATGAGAGCTTTATTTGGTGCATTTTGTTTTGAATTTGGACCTTTTTTATTATGATATCCTGACTCACCATCATGAGAGCTTTATTTGGTGCATTTTGTTTTGAATTTGGACCTTTTTTATTATGATATCCTGACTCGCCTTCATGAGAGCTTTATTTGGTGCATTTTGTTTTGAATTTGGACCTTTTTTATTATGATATCCTGACTCGCCATCATGAGAGCTTTATTTGGTGCATTTTGTTTTGAATTTGGACCTTTTTTATTATGATATCCTGATTCGCCATCATGAGAGCTTTATTTGGTGCATTTTGTTTTGAATTTGGACCTTTTTTATTATGATATCCTGACTCGCCATCATGAGAGCTTTCTTTGGTGCATTTTGTTTTGAATTTGGACCTTTTTTATTATGATATCCTGACTCGCCATCATGAGAGCTTTATTTGGTGCATTTTGTTTTGAATTCGGACCTTTTTTATTATGATATCCTGACTCGCCATCATGAGAGCTTTATTTGGTGCATTTTGTTTTGAATTTGGACCTTTTTTATTATGATATCCTGACTCGCCATCATGAGAGATTTATTTGGTGCATTTTGTTTTGAATTTGGACCTTTTTTATTATGATATCCTGACTCGCCATCATGAGAGCATTATTTGGTGCATTTTGTTTTGAATTTGGACCTTTTTTATTATGATATCCTGACTCGCCATCATGAGAGCTTTATTTGGTGGATTTTGTTTTGAATTTGGACCTTTTTTATTATGATATCCTGACTCGCCATCATGAGAGCTTTATTTGGTGCATTTTGTTTTGAATTTGGACCTTTTTTATTATGATATCCTGACTCGTCATCATGGGAGCTTTATTTGGTGCATTTTGTTTTGAATTTGGACCTTTTTTATTATGATATCCTGACTCACCATCATGAGAGCTTTATTTGGTGCATTTTGTTTTGAATTTGGACCTTTTTTATTATGATATCCTGACTCGCCATCATGAGAGCTTTATTTGGTGCATTTTGTTTTGAGTTTGGACCTTTTTTATTATGATATCCTGACTCACCATCATGAGAGCTTTATTTGGTGCATTTTGTTTTGAATTTGGACCTTTTTTATTATGATATCCTGACTCACCATCATGAGAGCTTTATTTGGTGCATTTTGTTTTGAATTTGGACCTTTTTTATTATGATATCCTGACTCACCATCATGAGAGCTTTATTTGGTGCATTTTGTTTTGAATTTGGACCTTTTTTATTATGATATCCTGACTCGCCATCATGAGAGCTTTATTTGGTGCATTTTGTTTTGAATTTGGACCTTTTTTATTATGATATCCTGACTCGCCATCATGAGAGCTTTATTTGGTGCATTTTGTTTTGAATTTGGACCTTTTTTATTATGATATCCTGACTCGCCATCATGAGAGCTTTATTTGGTGCATTTTGTTTTGAATTTGGACCTTTTTTATTATGATATCCTGACTCGCCATCATGAGAGCTTTATTTGGTGCATTTTGTTTTGAATTTGGACCTTTTTTATTATGATATCCTGACTCGCCATCATGAGAGCTTTATTTGGTGCATTTTGTTTTGAATTTGGACCTTTTTTATTATGATATCCTGACTCGCCATCATGAGAGCTTTATTTGGTGCATTTTGTTTTGAATTTGGACCTTTTTTATTATGATATCCTGACTCGCCATCATGAGAGCTTTATTTGGTGCATTTTGTTTTGAATTTGGACCTTTTTTATTATGATATCCTGACTCGCCATCATGAGAGCTTTATTTGGTGCATTTTGTTTTGAATTTGGACCTTTTTTATTATGATATCCTGACTCGCCATCATGAGAGCTTTATTTGGTGCATTTTGTTTTGAATTTGGACCTTTTTTATTATGATATCCTGACTCGCCATCATGAGAGCTTTATTTGGTGCATTTTGTTTTGAATTTGGACCTTTTTTATTATGATATCCTGACTCGCCATCATGAGAGCTTTATTTGGTGCATTTTGTTTTGAATTTGGACCTTTTTTATTATGATATCCTGACTCGCCATCATGAGAGCTTTATTTGGTGCATTTTGTTTTGAATTTGGACCTTTTTTATTATGATATCCTGACTCGCCATCATGAGAGCTTTATTTGGTGCATTTTGTTTTGAATTTGGACCTTTTTTATTATGATATCCTGACTCGCCATCATGAGAGCTTTATTTGGTGCATTTTGTTTTGAATTTGGACCTTTTTTATTATGATATCCTGACTCGCCATCATGAGAGCTTTATTTGGTGCATTTTGTTTTGAATTTGGACCTTTTTTATTATGATATCCTGACTCGCCATCATGAGAGCTTTATTTGGTGCATTTTGTTTTGAATTTGGACCTTTTTTATTATGATATCCTGACTCGCCATCATGAGAGCTTTATTTGGTGCATTTTGTTTTGAATTTGGACCTTTTTTATTATGATATCCTGACTCGCCATCATGAGAGCTTTATTTGGTGCATTTTGTTTTGAATTTGGACCTTTTTTATTATGATATCCTGACTCGCCATCATGAGAGCTTTATTTGGTGCATTTTGTTTTGAATTTGGACCTTTTTTATTATGATATCCTGACTCGCCATCATGAGAGCTTTATTTGGTGCATTTTGTTTTGAATTTGGACCTTTTTTATTATGATATCCTGACTCGTCATCATGAGAGCTTTATTTGGTGCATTTTGTTTTGAATTTGGACCTTTTTTATTATGATATCCTGGCTCACCATCATGAAAGCTTTATTTGGTGCATTTTGTTTTGAATTTGGACCTTTTTTATTATGATATCCTGACTCACCATCATGAGAGCTTTATTTGGTGCATTTTGTTTTGAATTTGGACCTTTTTTATTATGATATCCTGACTCGCCATCATGAGAGCTTTATTTGGTGCATTTTGTTTTGAATTTGGACCTTTTTTATTATGATATCCTGACTCGCCATCATGAGAGCTTTATTTGGTGCATTTTGTTTTGAATTTGGACCTTTTTTATTATGATATCCTGACTCGCCATCATGAGAGCTTTATTTGGTGCATTTTGTTTTGAATTTGGACCTTTTTTATTATGATATCCTGACTCGCCATCATGAGAGCTTTATTTGGTGCATTTTGTTTTGAATTTGGACCTTTTTTATTATGATATCCTGACTCGCCATCATGAGAGCTTTATTTGGTGCATTTTGTTTTGAATTTGGACCTTTTTTATTATGATATCCTGACTCGCCTTCATGAGAGCTTTATTTGGTGCATTTTGTTTTGAATTTGGACCTTTTTTATTATGATATCCTGACTCGCCATCATGAGAGCATTATTTGGTGCATTTTGTTTTGAATTTGGACCTTTTTTATTATGATATCATGATTCGCCATCATGAGAGCTTTATTTGGTGCATTCTGTTTTGAATTTGGACCTTTTTTATTATGATATCCTGACTCGCCATCATGAGAGCTTTATTTGGTGCATTTTGTTTTGAATTTGGACCTTTTTTATTATGATATCCTGACTCGCCATCATGAGAGCTTTATTTGGTGCATTTTGTTTTGAATTCGGACCTTTTTTATTATGATATCCTGACTCGCCATCATGAGAGCATTATTTGGTGCATTTTGTTTTGAATTTGGACCTTTTTTATTATGATATCCTGACTCGCCATCATGAGAGCTTTATTTGGTGCATTTTGTTTTGAGTTTGGACCTTTTTTATTATGATATCCTGACTCGCCATCATGAGAGCTTTATTTGGTGCATTTTGTTTTGAATTTGGACCTTTTATATTATGATATCCTGACTCGCCATCATGAGAGCTTTATTTGGTGCATTTTGTTTTGAGTTTGGACCTTTTTTATTATGATATCCTGACTCGCCATCATGAGAGCATTATTTGGTGCATTTTGTTTTGAATTTGGACCTTTTTTATTATGATATCCTGACTCACCATCATGAGAGCTTTATTTGGTGCATTTTGTTTTGAGTTTGGACCTTTTTTATTATGATATCCTGACTTGCCATCATGAGAGCATTATTTGGTGCATTTTGTTTTGAATTTGGACCTTTTTTATTATGATATCCTGACTCGCCATCATGAGAGCTTTATTTGGTGCATTTTGTTTTGAATTTGGACCTTTTTTATTATGATGTCCTGACTCGCCATCATGAGAGCTTTATTTGGTGCATTTTGTTTTGAATTTGGACCTTTTTTATTATGATATCCTGACTCGCCATCATGAGAGCATTATTTGGTGCATTTTGTTTTGAATTTGGACCTTTTTTATTATGATATCCTGACTCGCCATCATGAGAGCTTTATTTGGTGCATTTTGTTTTGAATTTGGACCTTTAGTTTTGGAAATGAGCTGAGGCGCCCTCCCCCGCAGAAGGGCGCCATTTTCAAAACACCCCAGTGGGGAGGGTCAATAAATAAACACTTAAACTACATCTTTCGATTTCTCTAACTCACTGTTTTAATGATTCTAGTTTGCAATCGCCTGGACGTATTCAAAGAACAGTAGAAAAGTCTATGAATTCAGTTACTTCGCTGCTCACTGCAAAAGTGCAAACTGGCTCACCTTAGCCATTTCCATTCACAAAAACTCATTGTCAGCATTTCCTGTGTTTTACTTTTGAACGTAAGATCTCAGTCAGTTTTCTAAAAGTTATTCTGCTTTCTCCGCCTCTTGAAAGACTGACTGCTTCAGAAAGCTTTGTAACAAAGGAGACTTTTCGCTACAGTATCACGTTTTTGTGACAATCATTGTTTACGGTTTAACATGCACTTCGTCTCACTGAATTCGAGAATTCGTTTGAGATAAGGACAAAGCGAACTCATTATCACAAAATTTCAAAACCAATGATTTGCTTTTGACGATTTATGATTTGATAAAATGAAAAGAACAGCAAGAAAATACCGAAAACGAAGGATTGAAAAACCATGGACATGCTTGTCTCGTCTCATGAAGGAATTCCGACATACCATACGCCATAACCTGAACATGAATAATTTCACTACCTTCAAATTATGTCGCTCAGTCACTCGAATAGACTCATGATTCGATCTTTATCTCACTTCGCATCGAATAAAATTGTCGACATGTTTATGACCCGCTTCGTTGTTTATTGGACGATTGTCAAGGGGAAGTGCAGTAAAATATCAACATATTTGCAGACAAGTCAATAAATAAGTATCAGTACATTAGCAGAGTCATTGCTACGATTAATCTAATCAAACACAAATTGGACGCTCACAATTTATGCGAACAATTTACAAGCGAAGCACAGTCATCTTGTCGGTCTTGTACGAACTTTCTGTAGCTTAGAGTGAAAAGGATATGAATATCATGAATTTACTCCTCTGTGGTTGATGAAGAATAGTTCCCATTGCCTTTAGAACTGCATTGCTCTTGTAAATGCCACTTTTCTATTCTTCAACCTGACTTTTAACTTATCAAATAAGCCGATGGCCAGAGAGTGCAGACCGAATGCATGCATGTAAATGCACTGTAAACCGCAGACTGACAATTATCCTGCAAAATTACTGACAAAATCAACCTACGATTGTCGCCACCAAAATCCTGCGAAATCCGACGAATTTGTAGGTTCTCCACCGACATCGAAACAGATGCTTTGTATGCAAATTAACTAAACAAAAACTATTGAATATTGATTGATTTTTCCATTGGTGATGGCTTGACTTTTGGGCAATCTGTATTATTGTGAGACAAAACCATGATTTATTTTGACATAATTTAATTAATTACCTACATTTTTGATAACATTTAAGCTATGACTCATTGCTATTCATTTTGTCGCTTTTTGTCAGATATTGTAGGTGTTCAGTGGCAATCATCCTACAAGAACTAAGAATGACCAACAAAATGGATTTTGTAGGATAAATGTCTGTCAAAGGTTTACAGTGTGGATGGCACAATGACACGAAGAAGGAGACAACCAAGGATTCGCTGGAAGGACTGCATCAAGAGAGACCTGGAAAGCACAGAAGAAGATTGGAGGACTTGGAAGAAGACGGCAAAGGACAGATTGAAGTTATTAAGGAAGCGGCAAAGGATGTGATGGCTTGACTTTTGGGCAATCTGTATTATTGTGAGGCAAAACCATGATTTATTTTGACATAATTTAATTAATTACCTACATTTTTGATAAAATGTAAGCTATAATTCATTGCTATTCATTTTGTCGCTTTTCGTCAGATATTGTAGGTGTTCAGTGGCAATCATCCTACAAGAACTAACAATTACCGACAAACTAGATTTTGTAGGAAATGTCTGTCAATTGTCGGTCAACGGTTTACAGTGTGTGAGTAAAACAACAGAGAGATGGGATTTCCTCCGAATACAGATAACTTTAACAATCCCTTAAAGTGACTTGGACATTTTGAAGTGAAATTGAGCAAAGTATCAAAATTCTTGTACTGATCATAAAATTTCAATTTCAGTTTACAAAATGTTATCTGCCTGCTGGCACCACGAGAGCTCCGTAAAGAAAGTGCATGAGGGTCATAAGCAAAGGAATTGCTGCAATGTCGCCATGAATGAACCGTATTAAGCTCTGGAAGTATAAGAAATTAGACAAATTCAAATCAAAGTTCACAAATAATGGAAATGAACTACACCCTTCATTCATGCGCTTGTGAGCGTCTTTTTTGCAGATAGTCTCCACTATTTTGTGACATTTTGACACTGCAATTGTAGAAAATATTTTCGCATCAATTGAATGTGAACGCATGGTAATAGCAGCCGGTAGAAAAGTAACATTTATGCCTTCACAGAGTCTAGTCGTCAGATGTCTCGACGTCTCCGCAATACAGACCTCATTACATTTGTTTTTGTGTATGCATTGGGATGTCAATGTCGGAGGCATTTCTGTTCTTATTGTGAAAAATGCACAAGCTTTATTCACTGGCAAAGGGGTAAATACATTTCAAATAACAACAAGTTGGGCAATTTTTGTCTTTTCAACTTTGCAACTTTGTTTTCTGTGAAAATTTGCATATGTGGCAATTTATCATGCCAAACTCGAAAATCAGATAGTGGCGGCAACACCAAATGAGTATTTGTACATGCTCTTCTGTTTGGAAAATACTGCACTGTAAATCGCTCAATACCAATCACATACGAAGGATGCACACTAGAATATTTTTTGGTATATTTTGTATATATTTGTACGCTTTTCGTATGTTATTTATGTTTTGTATGTTATTTCAAGTGTGGTATGCTTTGCATACGAAAGACATACCACCACAATGTTAAAAGAAAGCATCTATTATGTCCAAAGTATCTTGATTTAAGGCCTTTTGTCAATGAAGATCACACTAATGTAACTACTGTTCTGTCATTAGTTAGATAATAACATTCAAGAATCATATTTCAATACTGAATTCGATTTTAATACATGAAAGTCTAAGGCATTTCATAAATAATCAACAAGTATTCAACCATCAACAATTATGCATTACGCAATTTTGAAATTAAGCATATTATCAATCCGAAATAAAACACATCATAATTCGTGAACGCAAAAATAGTTATCTTTGAAATATATAAGTCAACATGGTTGAAAGAATTGTTGTTAATCAACTTGGTTTATAAAGTATAGCTACCTAAGCGTCCTATTAAAGTTGCTGGACAAGTAGCAATGACGACATGATCGTGGAGCGTATAATTCACAATTGATCTCTCTATCAAAAAGAAATATTCATGACTGGTATTGCTGAAAAAAGTTATTTGACAGTAGTATGTAATGCATATATTTTTTGCTATGTGACTTAAAGCTGCTCATACGAAACACATGCCAAAGGCAGAGGAATGAGGACCAATTTGCATCGGGTCTCGTATGTAAAACATACCAACAACTCGTATTTCAGTGTAAAACAGGCAATCACAGATAGAATAGTTCGTATAGCTACATACCAATCACATACGAAAGTAAGTGAGATTTCGTATGAAAAACATACCAGAATGTAAGCATACGAGAATCTCGAATCAGATGTTAGTTTCAAATTGTATGTGATGTAATTTTCGTATCCACCGATTTACAGTGTACAATGAGTGTGAGGAAGCAACCAGGAAATAGCTTCTTTATTTCTTTCTAGCATTTCAATTTGTAAAGTGGCACAGCTTCTATAATCGAACCAGAAAAGTGTCGAAAAGTTTTTGAACATAAAAGTACTTAAACTTTCGATGGCCATGCTTTCGCGTTATTTGTTTTTGTTATTCTCGTTTTGTTATACATCGGTTTTGTAAGGAGCTTTAGTATTGCACAGTTTACAGTGTAGTGCTTGAAAAGAATCCAATGGATCTGCCACACATTTCCAGTAAATTAACTGAAGTGAAATTTCACATGAAGAAACATTGTGGAAATGATGATTTTGTGTGGCCATCGGCGATGGAGATATAATAGATGGAAACATAATAGAAAAATGTGGTGTTTGAGAGTGCAGATTGTCCACGGGATCAGTTGACATTCCCAGACCCATCTCATCCGATGGGATTTATCAATTATCGACGGATTTTGAAATGTATACAACACATATTGTGAAAAGTATGAAAAAATGTACAAGGTTTTTATGCATGTGAATGAAAGTCGTTTAGATGTAAGCTATAATGTACTAGTTCTGAGTCGGTTACAGTGCATCAACGATTGAAGAGAAGTCGATGAACTTCACCTCTCCTCTGTCTTGAATTTCAAATGTAATTCCACTTTCAGTGACAGAATATTTCAACCTAGTTAACTGAAATTGTCTAAAGATTTCTGAAATCACACCGTCTGACCTTTCACTCCACCTAATATGAATAACCTCACTTATTTAAAAATCAACATTCGGAAATCTGTCACTTTGCCATAAACTTGTACGGTTTCTGCTGAGTTCTGAGAACGAGGCAGTATCCACGTCAAGAGTAAATGGAATATTGATGTGAATGCATTCGAATATATAATGAAGAAAGAGCGGTGTCGAAGTCTGTGTAAATGGAAATGGAGATTCGACGCTGTTAAAATTGATTCATCTCTAGCCTTTATTGCATGAATAACATGGGTGCTTCAAAAGCAATCATTTGATTTCTTTGGGCTTATCTATCTATTGAATTAACACGGAGCCTCAATATGAGTTTTAAAATGTTTGCAGAGATGAAGGGCTTTATATATCACCTTGCAAGCGGCTCTGTGGCTCTTTACTCTGAGGCAGAGAGCACATTTTGAAAATGTCAATTTTTGAACAAATGTTATTTACAAAATTTACAAGTTATATCCTCCATGGAGGCACGAAAACATCCAGACGAAAGTCCAGCTGATGCCATAAGTCAGTAAACGCCGCATTACATCACCTGCGTCTTCAAAGTCATCGATTGATAAATGATCAATAAACTTCATATCGATGATGAAATTTCGAACGCAAGAGGTAGCAGTTAAACACGTACATGACCATGTAATACGATAAAAGGGATCAAATTGCAAAGGCTATTATGAAATGTGAATGTAACTGTCAAAACCCAGAAGCATAGAGTAGGGATATACCCGTAGAGTGTCAACTCAAAAAAGTATCTGTATACAGTGAAAATTTTTATATCAAAAGATTCAGATTTTTGCGGAGATTGCGTTCCCGTGGTCCAAAAATATATTTGAGCACTTTTGAAAAAAGTCAAAATTTGCCAATTTATATACTACCGAGATGACTCTTCTATATAAGTAGTATGAAACAAGTTGGATATCAAAAGGAATGAATATTTGCTAATAAGCATCCGAACTAAGCGGAAATCAAGCTGATTATCAAGGCAATTTCATGATCCGTATTATAATGGAAGTCTTCATGAAAAAGTCGCGATATTATTCGAGCTTTCTTGACTGAAATTTCAAGTTTTTAATTCAGCTTTCACCGGCATGATTTTATGATTCATTGAATTCATGTTTCATTTCTTGAATCTGAATAGTGATGTGGACCCATTTACATCCTTCAAAGTTAGTTGAAATCATTGTCTTTGATTATGTGATTCTGCTCTGCCAGTGGCAGGTTGCCTGTGAAATGATCACGCTTAAGAAAATACCCTTGAGGTTGAGCATGAAAGCAATAGCTATCAATACTATCATTCACATTTCCCACAAACAAAAAATTACAAACTGCTAGGTCTCCCATGTGCGTAATGCTACATCTTAAGGCGACCGATCGATCGCTGAGATTGCTCGTTAATTAAATATGAAAAATTGTCGGAGTGGATGAGTTGACTTAGCATCCAGTTAAAGATGGAGTCTGCCTTACTTGACGGAGAAGTCGGTTTTCCAGCATCTGCTACCAGGTAGTAGGTTATAGATGTCTATGCAGTGTTGAAGTATCTATCCGGGAGTCAAGTGTTTACAGGTGTGAGTACAAAGTCATTCCGAAAACTGTGCACGTGATGGCGTGATGAATTCTCTGATAATTAACTTGTTATCTACGTCTTTCTTTCACTCTTATGGTGGACGTGGGCCTCGGTCATGTTTTTGAAGTGCCTCATAATATTTATTTGACATTGACACTTTTGATTCTCATGATATATGCCGTGCTGACTATCTCATGCAACTAGCACGGTGGGTAGAGTTGAGTCTGTTTGCATGAGGTCAATCGCATTTTTCTTGGTTATTATGCTTATATGATTGAACCTTAAGAAGTCAAACATGAAAAGTGCAAGTTTCGGGATAACCCGATTATCGAAAGGAAATCCCGTGCCAAACATCGATCCCAAACCGTTATCCCTATCCCGACCACTCATCCCGAGTCTCGATCCCGGACCCAAATCTTGTCCCGAGTCTATCCGGACCACTCATCCCGAACCTCGATGCCTAACCCAAGCCCATCCCGAGCACTACTCCGTCCTGAATCCCGAACACCCTAATGATGTTCGCCTTATCTTAGTATATCTGCTTTACAAGCTATCTCAAGCATACACATCCAGCGCACAAGCAGAACGGAAAATACTACCATGGATTATGCATGTTGAAAAGGATAGCACCAGTATTTTAGCATGATTTTATCGTTATAAAAAGTCATTTACACACTATTCAGTTGAGTCTTGAGTTACAAATAAAGTTTATTTAACCCTCAGAGACCTGAGGGGGTCCGGTGGACCCCGGAGCCACATTTTTCTATTTCATTTTTTACGCTGACGATATATCAACCACTCAAGCCCATACAAAATCATCATTTCTGACAGTGAATCTGCATGTGTTATTTCATTTCAATTGAATCAGTAGAAGTATGCCAGATAGGCCAAGGGGGTCCACTGGACCCCCCCTCAGGTCTCAGAGGGTGTAGAAATTCCATCACAAAATTTTTGTAATTAGATGAAAAATGATTTCGAACATGTCCACGATGGTGTACAAAGAGTGAAAGTCATTTATTCATTGTTTGCATCATGCTCGTAGATGTGCAATGTGTTGGAAGATCGCAAAATGTGAATATTTTGCTTTCGCACATGATCTTGCGTGACTGGTTGGCCTATATGAACAACTCGACATAAATCGATGTCCGAAATGAAAGCTATCATTATATTCATAGTTGAGCACCAAAAACTGATTGATGACAAACTTTTCACAGTAGTAATGATAAGTTTGAGATCACCACAGCTGTTTTTGGTTCTAGAAGTACAGCAATTTTGACTCATTTTAGGTCTATTTCTGATAGCTTTGGATAAATTTGAAGGAATGTACAAATGGAAAGGATTAGCTGCATGAATTAAATCAATTTCATCAAAATCAACTATCTGAGGCTTTATGGTGACACAAAATATCGTAAAGTCGCCTCCTTGTACAAATGATGCTGTACTAAATGTGGTTGACTTACAAAAACACCATATTTTCGCACGTGTTTACTGAGAAGGCTGAAAGTCACTCAAGGGATTCGTTATACCGACCTGCTACACGCAAACATCATTGTTTTACTTAAAATCAACTTTCCTAATGTTTTGATATCGATTTAAGCATGTAAACTAAGAATATGTTAAAGGGTCCACTGGACCCCCCTCAGGTCTCAGAGGGTTAAAACTGGAAAAATGTGTAAGGCTATATCTCCTCAGTCGAGCATCTGTGCAGTCCTACTACATACGGGCATCTACAATATGAGCATAGCTTGAAACAGCACAGATGGTCGCAAAGTAAGAATAAAGCTTCAATAAATATGTTTAGCTCAATGATTTTACAAGTGATAACATTCAGTATCAATTAATTAGTAGTCATATTTGTGCATATACGTACATAACGAAGTCATGACTCCATGTGCACAGTAATAATTATGTATACTATACTATTATACAATAATACTATTAATTCATGAATCTAACATTGAAATATTTATTTCGTCATTCATTTCATTGAAAGAAGCACAAAATATCTCTCCGTCAACATTCTTTGCTATCAATCCGTACCGGTTTCACAGAATCTTTTCAAGAGCTGATCACAAAATGAGGACAAACTGAATTATTCGAAAATCAATCAATTTGCATGTCTAACATTTCGTGACAATATGACACCTGTATCCCTCACGAGTTCATTCAATAAAATCGAAAGTGGATACATATTAGGGATTAAATAAATGCGGAGTCATCACTCTACCTAATATACCTACTCTATGCTTGCATCAGGGATGCGGAGTCGGAGTTCCGGAATCTTATCAAATGATAGGACTCCGGACTCCGGCCTACAACTAGATCCGAAATATAATACAAACAAATTATTTGTCCTCATGCATAGCTGTCAGTGTCTTGATGTCAACTTTCTGCGTCAAACAAAAGTGCAGAGACAACAGTGCATGCAGAGCTTGTAAGAGTTGAGGGAATGAACCGTGATAGTGAAAAAAGGATTGTCTTTTCACTCGGTGATTTAGTAGAGAAGACAAGCCTGCCTAGCCTCGATCACACCTACGCGCCAAAGGTCACATCAGAGACAAAAATGAAATATCAGTTTGTTTGAGAACATTGTCTCTTGTCCTTACATTAATCGTGTGTGATGGCTCCTCTAAAGCGCATATTAGAATCGAAAGTGTACTCATATTTTTTGGAGAAAGATGGGGGATTTTCCTGCCTGGTAGAGACTGGAGAAGAACCATGTGAAGCACACATCAAAAACATGGGAGGAACCGAATCGTATGCATCCAACTTAAAGCGACATTTGATAAACTTTCATCGATAATGATTGATAATTGATACAGCAATGATCACCAACATTGGTTCAGCTAAGGCTATAATGATCTATGATGTAGGTTACCGGTTTGTTTTTCAAAAACTGGGCTTTATATACTTGCCACTCGGAGTCGGAGTCGGAGTCCTATCAAAATGATAGGACTCCGCATGCCTGGCTTCCATCCGTCATTGATTTTGCTGGGCAGCCGTCAAAGTATGAAATTCGCTAAATATACACATGGCAATTTTTCAACAGGAAGACACATGATTTTGATAATGAATCAAGCACGAGGAGAACTAGCATTTCTGAGCTCTCTTTGATACATGACTCATAGAAATTGGTGAATTGGGAAAGAAATAATGTCGTTAATATCTCAAGAGAATGACAGCTATTAAGTCAATACAAGACACCAACTCCCTTGATTCCTCGACCACACTCGCCTGACCCAGGAATTGAGCCGAAGTCCGCGGTGGAGACGAGCTCGCACCTTCTTCACTAGGCCACGCGGACCGCACTCGCCTGACCCAGGAATCGAACCGAAGTCCGCGGTGGAGACGAGCTCGCACCTTCTTCACTAGGCCACGCGGACCGCACTCGCCTGACCCAGGAATTGAGCCGAAGTCCGCGGTGGAGACGAGCTCGCACCTTCTTCACTAGGCCACGCGGACCGCACTCGCCTGACCCAGGAATTGAGCCGAAGTCCGCGGTGGAGACGAGCTCGCACCTTCTTCATTAGGCCACGCGGACCGCACTCGCCTGACCCAGGAATTGAGCCGAAGTCCGCGGTGGAGAGGAGCTCGCACCTTCTTCACTAGGCCACGCTGACGGTTCAAAAGGAAAGTGAGTGAAGGCAGAAGTCATCTCTGAGTGACATCGACAGCATATTGTCCTATTATTATTGACAGAACGCTACCAGCATTCATGTTGTAGCATTCCTCTTGAACCGTCAGCGTGGCCTAGTGAAGAAGTTGCGAACTCGTGCCCTTGGCTCGATTCCCTACTCAGGCGAATGCGGTCGGGGAATCAATGGTCTTGGTGTCTTTTATTGACTTCATGGTTGTCGTTCTGTAGATATTTAATTACTTTTTTTTAAGACCTTTGTTGATGTCGCTAATATAATCACAAAATGTCAAGCTCTCACTGCACGGCTGTGTACAAGCTAATATAGAAGGTGCGACTCTGTTCTCTCACCATCGCCTGCAGATGTTCACAATTCATCATGTTTATGCAATAACTCAATAGAATTTTGTGCTTGTGAGATAGAAGAAAATTAGATAGAAGTTTGAAAAGAATTATTACATTTATTTGAACAAAGCTTGTATATTCTTATTTATTGCATTGTAAGGATTCTGTAGATACCAAAGACCAGCATCTCTGATGAAAAAGTGAGAATCCTTTGCGAAAAATCAAGGATACCATTATTTCATCTCTACTTCACCGACTCCGATAACCAATATATCAAAATAAAGTCTAGAAAATGCTCGTTCTGCTCATGTCTGATTCATTATCATGCTCGCATGTCCTTTGAAAAATTAACATCTGTAAATTGAATGATTTTCATATTTTAATCACTGTCCAGCAAACTCAATAACGGATGCAAATTCAGAATAGATTAATTGAAAGCTGTGAATTTCCGGCATAAGAATCGTTTGAATTTCGACATTATTTGAATGGTCCGCTTTTTATTATCAACTCTGTAATAGAGGAAAATGTATTAGCATTTAACTTTTCAGAGTCTGAACTTGAAAGTCTACCGGTATGACCACTACAGTCTCTCATACCGCACCTGCCCACACGATTACATCCTTAACAGTTCCGGATACCCACCTACTTACTAAGCAAATCTGCAAATTGAAAATCAAATTGAAAATTGAAGCCAACTCCTTCACCGAATATCAAATTCCCAAGGTTGTTTATCAGAAATGAATGCTGTCAAGCACATTATGGTTTGAATTGGAATTTATCCTCTCTACGCCTCCGCTATTATGAGAAAGCCAATGAACACATGAGAGGCATTCGAATGAGTAATCGTCTTTTCTTTTGAGTAGATCACAGGTTAATATTTTTGGTGTTAGTGGCTTAGTGATAACATCTTAGAACATCTGTCTTCTTAAAAGGGTCAGAGCCATCGACTTTCAATTAAATGTTAAGTTCATTTCGATGGAACTGAAAGCCATTTTAAAAATGTCCAGACGATAAACTTACGTCATCAGAAGTCAATCGGTGCAAGCGATTTCCATCTGATGAACTCCTCACAAGGAAAATTGACATCCCAAGGTTGGATCTTGGACCTGGGATTGAACCTTGGCATTTGGTGGTCTTGGGTCGCGGAAGCACAATTGTCTCAAGTCTTAAACATTCCTTTAGCAATCAAGATACAAACACATAATTTTGAAGAATTTTAACAAGAATTTAGGATTTTGATGAAAGATAAGACCAAACAAATGTAAAGACAGAAATTATAGTTTTTACAAACATTACATCAATGAATTTCATAGATGGCATATATCTGCATGTCAGCATGCGCCACTAAGTGATTTCTATGTATCACTACTATACACAGACATCATACACAGATATCATTTTCATATGCGATGGCTACGGGAAGATATTCGACTTCAAAACTTAATTTCTTAGTATTTCCATGTAATCACTTGTAGATGAATAATGCACAAAAGCGCTCATCTCATTTTAGTAAAAGGAGTTAATCAGCATCATAAGTGAAGAACCATAGTTTCCATCCACAGAATTTTCAACTGCGTCAGTTCACTAGAAATCAAACTAATCCAAAACGCAACATTCTTAATTTCAATATAAACAGTCAACTGAAATTTTGAATTCGTAGTCGTGAGATGCAAGGCCAAGGCAGAGAGCGTCTGCATTCCTAAAAGTGGGATTTTAGTAGAATTGGGTGGGAGCCAACAGTTTTGGACAGCTAATCAGTTGGATTGTTGATCACTAAGGAGGTAGTGAGCCACAAAGTAGCCTTCTTGTATTTACATGCAGGGGAACAATGCAGCATAATAAAAGATCATTCAATTATAAGAATAGGAGAATTGCATGCCTAGTAATGGAAGATGGGAGGATTTCGTGAGAGTCCTTGCTTTTGAATCCAATGCGATGCAATAACTTATCATAAGAAAGATGAATATCCAGATCCAAAAATCGAGTACCAGCGCCACTGTAAGAAGTTTTGTTATCGTGAGATTTCTATGACCTCCATAACGGTCATATAGACCTGTATGACCTCTATGTGACACACTTTGTAAATTGTGTTCATCGCATCTGATGAATCTCTCGATGCATGCTTTCATTGCATGATATGCTGCTGTCACGTTCAGTCGCTTTCTGCAAGCTATCTCGGCATGGAAAGGCTCAGTGACTGCATCAAAGCGTTTGATGGATCAATGGATATTGTGACTTGGTTAGAGAAGGTGAAGATAACCACTGATTTGGCTGCTTTCATTCGACATTATTTGGAGGGACGAGTATACGAGGTATATGATCAATTGACAGATAAGCAAAGGACGATGGTGATATAATCGAGAGTGCGTAGAGCTTTCGGTCAATACAAGTTTGCCACCTACGTTGTTCTCCGATGTGATTGGAAAGCCGGAGAAGACGTAGACGTGCACCTAGCTGACCTTCTTCGATTGGCAAAATTAGCAGAAGTTGACTCAGATAAACTCATTAATGTGCATTAATACGCATTAATGTGCAGTGTTCCAATTGACGTATCTTCACAACTATTGTTGTCGTTAGATTTCTATGATCTCTGTGGCAGTCCGCAAGTGACACACTAGTAAATTGTGTTCATCGCATCTCATAAATCTCTCCATGCATGCACGTTCAGTAGACTTCAATTAGCTACAAGTTGGAATATTGTTGCTGATAGAATTTACGAAGGAATGAAAAGGGAGTCGAGCTCGTGTGTCCATACACCAAAAATGTCGCTTGTGCAACGGCATCACACTATGGGTTTGAGATTATGACGTAAGACAGATTCTTCCAATTTTTCAAGGTAGATGCATGAAAACGACCCAACATGAGAACTACCCAGTGGAACATTGAGTTGGTGATATCAGTTGCCATTGAAAATAAATTCATTATTGCTCAACAGAATGCGCAAGATGCTGTTTAATGCTAGATCAGGTCGTTTTGAATTTGAAAGTCTAGCGGCGATTCCATCATCAATAGGCACATTGGTGTAGAGGGATGACCTATCAATAGCAGAACCAACTGGTCTAATCCCGGTAAGAAATTTAATTGTAGAGGGAGATTGGCTTGACGATTAAACATTAAATGTGTTTATTTTCATGGTTCACAACTTCATTTAATAACAAATTGGTGTTGCAGACTTTCACCACAGTTTAGCTTCATGTAATCATCATCATCATTTTTCGTTCTCCAAGTTACATGTGCTTGTGTATAAAGATTTTGAGAGTCTATTAATAATCTAAATATCTAGACAATATTTCTATTTGTCGAATTTTTCGCGGAGGAAAATTGAGTCAAAGATTTGTACATTTCACATGACAGATATTCAATCTTCAATACGACAATTGAAGCTCGTGTGTTCTCGGAACGATTCTCTTCATGCAATGCTCGTGTTTGGCCAATCACGCAAGCCAAAGGGATAGGAATAATCTCCATATCGATCTCTATCACGTGCTACCATTGCATACAATGGCTGAGGTAGAATCATGTCACCTCTAGACGCAAGAGAATCCATCTCCACTTGCCCTCACTGACAACTCTGAGGCTCCAGTTTCACACAATGTCACTCTCAGGTGTTTGAACCTCCTGTCCTTCCTTGTCGACAATTCTGGCCTTCATTTTATGTCTTCTGCAAGTGCCGTGCTTTTCCATTTTCCCTGTGGGAACGAATCTGGCGAAAAGCTGGCAGATAATCAGCTACATATTATCATGCAATAGTTCAATAATAATTTTTAGCATATTCGCTGGCGAAGTTCACCGGCGACAATTCGCGCTCTGTATGCCTCCTTTTACTTTTGACTTTCTGTCTTAATTTCTTTAGTAATCCGCCTCTACAGCCGAGACTCTATTTTCTCCCTCACCTCCTCACTATCCCCCCACGCCACATATGGCTAATCTATCAAAGAAATAAGTGCAGACTATCATTCTTTGATAATGATAAGAATATAGAGAATCCGGTTATATCAATTTTCATGACATCTCTTGACATTCAATAATTTACAACAATGACAAATATTTGAATAATATCATGGTATTTACTGCGACATTTATGGAAGATAAATACTTTTTTAGTTTAAGCCTTCGTGAATTAAAAAAGATCCCTTTTTATCAGATCAGACTGAGCATACAATATATTTTCATGTAAAGGTAATATACGAACATTACTACTTACCACTAATTAGTTGCTACAATATCCACGATTTCGCTGGTTGGCGAAAAATCAGCTCGCATTAGTGAACAAATATCTACCAACTAATTATAGCAACTTTTTCGCCAACAGTCGCTTTTTAATTTTACACATGTTTTTAGACAGATGATGACCATTTTCACATGCGGAGATAGTTTTTACACGAAAATGAACCTTTAAAAAAAGTTATCCACAAAATCGCTACCTCGCCAGATAATCTGTTGATATTAGCAAGATGCGTTCCCACAGGGTTGATACCTCAACCGCTTTTCTTGCAGGTCTTCTTGCCCTTCCTGTTGCCACTAGGTGATCGGAAAGAGCAGCCCCACGGTGGTCTGTATTCCTTACTGCTGGTATCCAATATCAGCATGAAAAGGATCGAGTGGAGTTCTGCTTACCTCTCCTTCCATCTGTTAACTAATGCATCATTATTGTGTGCCATCGAATAATTAGAAATATTCGAACATTTCAGCCACCCTCCCAATCATCTGCAGGTCCGGTTCTTATTTCTGTTCATGCTATCTGTAAGTGGGATATAAAACATTTTCGACTCTTTCTTCCTCTTAAGTGATTTGAATTTCCTTAGAATAACGAAAATGTAAGGATAACAGTTCACATTAACGTCCTACAAGAACTCTTCAATAAACAAATCGCTTTATATGCGCTGAATCTGATATGACGTTATCAAAATTGCAGTTTTATCAAGTGTTTCATGACTGGCATGGGAAATTATGAGAAATTGTTCCACATAGTTGGTAGGAAATTCATTCTGCAGGTCATTTGCCTTATCGTGCAGGAAACAAGCATTCTCTTTTCGAAGAGAAAGTGAAAGCCCCGCAATTGATAAAAGTTTGGATAAAACTCCTTATACGGTAGTAAGATAATATCCGAAACTTAAGTACATCTATTTGTATTTGATGTTGATGCACAGGACGTATTGAAGTCAGTCGCTCAATGATCGCTTTCTGCGTCCTTTGCTCCACAAGATGCTGGGTTAGACGTTTGCTGCTTCAGTATGGACTTCCACTTCGGTCGATCACGGGCGTCCGCCTCCTGGGCTCCCACACGGTTGACATTAATTTTCACCACTTGTTCCCAGGCTTTCTTTTGTCTTCCTGCTTCGCTTTTACCATCTACTTCCATCCGCATGACTTCTCCGATCCACTCTGTCTCATCCCTTCTTACCACGTGGCCTATCAACGTAGACTTTGCCTTCTCTCAAGATTCTGCTGATGTTCTCAAGACCCATTAAAGAGCAATTATCTCAAATAACGCATGCTTCATAATTGTTATAAACGACATGATTATTATGACCTCTAATGAGAAAGTTTGCTTAGATTATCGAATTTCAAGTTTACAAGGTGGTCTGATATCATGGATTGAAGACCTATGTGTAGAGCTACAAAGTAGGAATCAAGTCATTTGCTTTCCGTTATCTAATAACATGCGAAGCTATCTATGGGTAGAAAGTTCCAAATATTTCATGTAGAGTAACTGTAAATTTTGAATATTCCTGTGGGAATGAGATTTCCACTGGGAATTCCCATCGGAATCCCGTGGGTACAGGATGCGAATGGGACAAAGAAATCCCGTCCCACGCCAAGCCTGTCCATTATCATGCCTCTGCAACATTCACGGCGTGTTTTGGCCCAAAACAGCAAGCAGGGAACATCCATATTCTATACCACTGCTAGAATAATGCTAGAATGTCTTATATAGGCTTACAAGATATTGGTTTTACAATTACAAGTATTGGTTTTCAAGTGTTTACAACAAGTTTATCCCGACTACTTGTCTGATCTTCTGCAGTTCACTGCCAATCTACCTTGTCGTTCACGCCTCCGCTCTTCGTCTGGGTTATCCTTGCAGGTACCCCTGACTGCCAGAAAGACACTTGGAGGTCGGGCATTCGCATCTCAGGCCCCTCGAGTGAGGAACTCTCTCCCTTCTTCCATACATAATTCTAACTCCCTCAGCACCTTCAAGCGAGACTTGAAAAACTCATGTGACCGCTCTTTATAACTTATTGTACGTCACTGTAATTTGTACTCAGGTCTTGAACTCTCTATAGACATAATACCTGCTTTTGTAAGCGAATTCGTCTATAAATATATAAACTACATATACAAGTAAAAAACTGCGTTTGAGAAAGGATTAGCTGATAAAGTTAATGTATGAAGAAATATAGGACATATTGCAAGAGTTTGAATAAGAAAGAGTGAGATCCGTGTTCAAATTTTGACATCTGAACACTTTTATTTTGATTTAAATGCTGATGAAGGTGACAGCTTGTTTCCTTTTTTCATTCTCCTTCAACTAATATAGAAATTCCATAGATTCTGTGGCTCCCTCAAGCATTGTCAGTAATTTTTAAATAACAACCTAATATCAAAACATGTTGGTATGGGAGATGAGACATTTGCACATACAAAAAGATCCTCTGAAATCTTTTGATAAACTGTAGTGAGCAGAGATAAAGTGCGTGGGCAATCAAAAGTGATTGACAAATGAATATGCTCGTATTTCAAAAATTAAATGAACAGAAGTTGCATTTAGTAACGCGAACCGTTTGATCAAGAAACTTGCTGCAAGTGTATCTGTTTAGGAAATCAGAATATAATCAAAGAAAAAAGGATGAAGACTAAATTTGCAGAAAATATTCAAGGAATTATATGCAAGATGATAACTTTCATTTGTTCAAATTTCTCTAAATTAAGGTGTGGGACATGTGCAGGCAACAATTTCTATATCTAGTCGAACAATTTCCTGTTTTTGTATCAGCTCACTCCATCTGCGAGGAAAGACGTGGATATGAATTTTTGGTAGCAATTAAATGCAGGTCATGCACTTGTAGACTATATTTAGTGTACATGTTTTCTTTCTATGCGTAGGTGGAGAAGTTGAATATTCATCCTGTTTGGGAGAACAAATACAAACCAAATTACACATTCAGCACAATGTTTTAATTACATGCTACTCAGTGCAGGCTTCAGATGAAGTTAAGAAAATCTTTGGACTTTGATTTGAAAATACTTTTAAATGCTTTCATCTGCTTATACAGGTGCCAATCTAGGCTACATGTCAATGCTGATAGATCTAGGGAACACATTTTGTAGAACATGCAGAGGTTGCAGGTTGGGGGGGGGGACGTAATGCGATGTCTTGCATGCTATCTTATCATATGTTTTATATGGGGGAGCCGATAATAATAATAATCTTTACCTGCCCACTGGAAACCGCCATCATAAAGGTAGCGTTGTTAGGGAAGTCATTATTTAGAATCACGCATGTACACGACGGAGAATGGTTTCAATGCGCATTTTCAGCATTAAATGTATTGAGATATCATTGCAGCTCCTCGCACTAGTGTAAGAACTCGATATTATGCAGGATATATAATACCTCACAGCTTACAGTGCTCCCACCTGTAATTGAACTCACTGTCTATGTTGCTTAGAACACTCAACGCTTCACGTTTCGTATTTCAAATAACATAGACAATTCTTTCAATTATGGTGGATGCACGATAAACTACGCGGTAATAAACATGTCCACTCTGTAGTTCTTAACATTATCAGTGTCGGATTTCTATGGGTATTTCCATGATTTAAGATAACAGAGATAATACTAATTTCTATGCAAAATGTCATGCCAAACATAGGAATAGTATTATTCACTTTTAAAGGATATAAATGCATAGATTCCAAGGACGCGTTAGTGTCCGAAGAATTTTGCATTGATGTCCGATAAAAGTGGATATTATTGGTATTCCAGTGAAGATGAAATCTATGGCGACTTATCTATGTTCTTGATATGGGTATCCAAGAAGTTCTACTCCAAATAATGCCAAATAATCCCAAGTAATTCTTGCGGACAATAATGCCACCTACAGCATTATTGACATGTGTCCGCAGATTTATATAGAAATCGACATGATTTTCATCCTCATTGGGTGAGAATATGCAATCAAAGGCGGCGGAGCGATGCTAGATCTGGGGGGGGCGGCACCGATCTGATACCAGTTCAATACCAACCCAACGGAATGTTGATAAAACCCGTGGCGTGGGCCTATCAGTTGACATTTAAATTGAATGAAAGGCTACCGGAAACTATAGCATAATGTTGGTCCACTCAAGTAGTTTATAGTGTGACATCCGGCGCGACGCTTCGCTTCGCTTCGCTTTGCTTCGCTTCGCTTGCGCCGG
Organism: Prostheceraeus crozeri; assembly: GCA_907163375.1. Classification (NCBI taxonomy): domain Eukaryota; kingdom Metazoa; phylum Platyhelminthes; order Polycladida; family Euryleptidae; genus Prostheceraeus; species Prostheceraeus crozeri. Next base: position 28,879 of record CAJQUW010006702.1, read on the forward strand.
ATGTCACACTTTTGCGGGGGTTTTTCAAAATTTTCAAAAAAATCAAAATTTCAAAAATTTAGGTAGATTTCAAATTTCACGTGGCCGAAGGGCGAAAATTTAAGTTGTCTCAAAATATCACGTGGTCTAAGAATTTTGAAAATTTAGGCAGACGAAAATTTAAGTTGTCTCAAAATATCACGTAGTCTCAATATACCAGAAGATTGTATTCAAAATATTTATTCAAAATATTTATTCAAAATATTCATTTAAAAATGGAAGAAACAAAAGTGGATGAAACAAAAGTGGAAGGAACCTCAAGAATATATCCTTCGTTATCATATGAACGTAGTTCTACTTTAATGGACATTGAAAAGATTAACATTGAAAAAATGAATAAAGAAAAACACAAAGATAGAGTTAGGTATATGAAAGATAAGGAATCTCAATTATTATTAAGATTAGAGCATTATAAAAAATTAAGAAAGAGATGGACTAAAGTTAAGAATGTAACACAAGGAATTGGCATATTCTTAACAATAAGTTTAGGTGCTTTGACAATTGTTATATCTTCTGGTGTTTTAGTAATTCCAGTAGTTGCTACAGCTTTAACAGGTACGGGTGTTTTTGCAACTTCACTTGTTACAATGTTAGATAAATCTTTAATAACTAAGAAACGAAAATCATTAAAAACTAAGCATTTACATATTAAAGAAGTCTATGATAAACTACACTACTACTTTCAAAGAGTATGTGATGATAATGTTATTACGTTAGATGAGATTGAAAAATTTGATCAAATAGCTAATGAAGTAAATCAAATATCATTTCAATCACAGACAGAAAAAGTTAATGATAAAAATAAAAAGGATGGTAAAATTTCTAGTGATGGTAAAACTTTTATTGATGATAAAATTTTTAATGAAGAAAATGATAAAATTTTTTTAGAAGAGCTAAAAACTTTATTAGACAAAACTTTATTAAACAAAACTTAATACGAGAAAATTTTAAACGAAAAGATGTCAAACAACAAAGCAATAAAAAAATAATTTGTTCAGTAAAATGTTTTTGCTGTATTCCAATGTTACCACAAAATTCAAATATTATATTTTAAAAATGGATAAAATTAGAGCTGATAATTTTAAAAGAATAAAACAATTAGAAGAGTTAATAAAACAAAGAAATATTATGAAAGAAAATCATCTTCAACATAGAATGATAAAAGCTGGTATTCAATCTGATATGTTTGAAAAAATGCAGCAAACCGAGCAAGTAAAAACTGATTTTGAAAAAACTATGAAACCATTTAAAACTCTTGAAAAGGAACTTACAAATAATGATAAACAAATTGATATAACAGATCCAGAGCACAAAACTATATTAGATGACTATGGATTACTAGAATCAAACATTAATAAGAAATTACCAAAATCTATGCAATTTGAACATTCTATTTCATTTATAGATGGAAAAACAATACCTAGATTTTATCTCGGACAAAAAGAAATATTTCCACAACCTTTTCGAGGTTTTAATTTTTTCACCAGATAAATCTCCTTTTAATTTAGATAGAAATTTTGTTAATCTTTTAAGAGGAGCAGATTTAAATAATTATGCTGTAGAAGATCTCATAAAATATAAAGCTATGTTAGACAGAGTTGGTGCAGTAAAATCTCTTAGACGTTATAAACAATTAGAAAATTTATTATCAACGGGAGTTAAAGTAGGGAAAGGTTTATCTGAAAAACAGAAAACTGAAACAACTGTATTTTTACCAGATGATCCACAAGAATTACTAAATAGATTAAATATTTTAATATCTGCAATAAAAGAAGGACATAATTCTAGTTTCAATGAAATTCATGCTATATTGAAAAGACTGTTAGAAAAGAAGATTCTAAATGAAAAGGATTATAAAAGTGTAGCTGAAATATGTTGTTTCTAATTTTTATCTATGATTTTTATCTATGATTTTTATCTATGATTTTTATCTATGATTTTTATCTACGATTTTTATCTATAATATTTATTTAATTTTTTTAGTTTAAAAATGTGTTCAGCAGATTTAGACAAAATTAATGATCATTTAGAAAAATTGACAGAGATTTTGGGTTCATCAAAATTTAGTACGACGTTAAAAATTATAACAACTACTTCATCACACACTTGTAATTTAGAACCCATTCTACATTTAGAACAAAATAAAAATTATCAAATTGCATTGACTAGTTTCTCTACATTTAACACTATTCAAAACGTTATCAAAGATGTGAATGATCAATTTAGATATTCTACTGATAAAGGCAAAACGTGGAAAATATTAACTTTTCTTCCTGGTTCTTACGAAGTTGAAACAATATCAAATGAAATTAAGAGACATTTAGGTATACCATTTAAAGATAAGAAACAATTACATTTTGCAGTTGAACCGGCAGTTAATAAATTTTCTCTTACTTTAGACGAAAATCATCAAGTTGATTTTAATCATGATAGATCATTGTCAAAGCTATTAGGATTTACTAAACAAACTTACAGTCAAGGTTATCATTTAGGTGAGAAGATTCCAAAAATAACTGAAATAAATTCAATTGTTGTACATTGTGACATTATTGAAGGAGGATATATAAATGGTAAATTATCAAATTTAATATTCAGTTTTCCAGCTTTTACTGTACCCATTGGTTATAGATTAAATGTAATTCCACAAACATTAATATATTTTCCTATTACAAGAAAAACTATTAACAACATTGGCATTAGAATCACTGATGAAAAAGGACAAGAAATAAATTTTGGAGGTGAAGAGATTATGATAGATCTTTTGGTTCGGGAAGTATAAACTCCCGTTCGAGAGGTATGAACTCCCGTTCGAGAGGTATGAACTCCCGTTCGAGAGGTATGAACTCCCACGCGAAGCTAGAGAAGTTTAATTTTCTTCTTCTTTAGAAACAAAAAATAAAAAAAATAAAAATAAATTTTTTTATTAAAAAATGAGTGAACTACCTCCATTAAATAAAAAAAAACTTAAATTTAATCATCATCCAAATTTATCTAATAAAGTTTTGTCAGTTATTTGTGGAAGATCAGGATGTGGAAAAACATATCTATTATTTAAAATTTTAACGACTCCAAATTTTTTGGATTATAACAATCTTATAATTTATACAACAACGGCAGAACAACCCGTCTATCAATTTTTAAAATATGGATTTGAAAATAATCTTAAAAAAACAGCAATTGCTTCATTATTCAAAGAATATGAAAAATCTGAAGATGAAGAAGAAATAAGTTCGTGGTGTGAAGAAGCAGCAAAAAATAATCAGTTAGTAGAATCTAATAAAAATAACCATATAAAGATACAACTAATAGATGATAGTGGTAATATGCAAGATCCTAGTAAACTAGATAAAACAATGAAACATTGTGTAATTTTTGATGATTGTGTTAATGATAGAAATCAGTCAGTTCAGAGAAATTATTTCACAAGAGGTAGACATAATAACTGTAGTGTATTTTATTTAACACAAAGTATGTATTCATTAGACGGAAGTGTTATTAGAAAGAATGCAAATATATTTATACTATTTGAAATAAATGCAAGAAACTTAAGTGATTTGTTAAGAGATTTATGTGTAAGAAATAAAGATGAATTTAAACAATCGTGTAACAATGCTTGGTCAAAAGATTATGGATTTATTACAATTAATATTGATAAAAAAATTCATGAAAGAGTTATAGAAAATATTTTCGAGGAGTGATCGAACGGAGTGACCGAACGGAGTGACCGAACAATTTTTTCTTATAAATTTTTTGTTAATAAAAATAAAAACAAATATGTTGAATGATTATAAGATAGAGCATGTACCAGTTTTAAAAGATTATCGTCATCCTACAAATCCTGTAAATTCGAAGAAAGAAGTTAGATTTTATTATCATCATAAATACGTAGCGCTCGTTACAGATTATAAAACAAAACATGGTATTCAACCGTGTGTTAAAACAAAAGACTTTCCACTTTGTTTAAGAAGTTTCCGAGTATTTTTGGCGTATAATAATTTATGGTGGTTGGTTAAGAAAGATTATTTAACAGCACATGAATTAGAAACATTACATCAATTACATATTCCTGTGTATATGCAAAAACGGAACCGAGGTTCTATGTAAAATTCATTTTTTCTTTTAAAAAATATGAATCGTGAAATGTCTCTCGGACAAACGTCTAGGATTGATGAATTAATCAAGAAACAAATTGCTGAGTTTGATGCACAAATTAAACATAGTAAACGCAGTAAACGTATTAAAAAACAGAAACGTACTAGGCGTAGTATTAGACGTAATACTAAAAAACAGAAACGCGGAACAAAAGAAATATTAGAAACCCCTATTACTGATATCTTTTTTGATGATAGAATTAAGGATGAACTTGGTGATGATTTATGTAATTTATTTAATCCAAATGAAATTAAATATGAAAATGTATCTTTTATTAATGTAGTAAATGATATGCGGAAACTTTTAGCAAATGGTAAAATTATTAATTTACTTGGAAAAGTTATTAAAGATCAGGAAAATATAATTCAAAATTTTTACGTAACCTTCTATAATAAAAAATCATTTGAAACATGGTTTTCGAATCTGGATGAGAAATCCGATGCTAACGAATGGATTTTTACAGGTAATATTAAATATGAAGATTTTGGAATGAAGTTAGTACAAAGATCGCATAGAGGGGCAGGGATTAATATGAAATATAGAATCAAAGAATATTTCGGTGAATATTGTTATATTCCTTCTGAAGATTTTTGTTTTATTAAATGTTATAATATTTTACGAGGTTTTAATGAACAACAAGGAGAAATGATGAAAGAAATGTTTAATAATTTTTTATATAAAGAGAAAGCCACATCTAGAACAGGAGTAATGTCAAACTGCAAATTTTCTCAATTCAATAAATATTTTGGAGAATGTGTTCAATATTATAGTCCTGCCAATCGTCATTTAAATCCTAGAGGAATTGAAACGTTTCATAATTATGTTTATTACAATTATTTTCACGCAGGTTCGACAATTGGTCACTATTGTTTAATTAATAAATCTCATAAATTAAAAGCTATTAGAGAAATTGAAAATAATTTCAAACCCATATATAAAACAGTTACTGATGAAAATCTAACAACGCGTCCATATAAAATCATAACAAAGAAAAAAATTGACTATGGTTCAACATATATTTGGGATCTCGAAACTTTTCCTGATCCTAACTGTTCAACAGCTCATCCTATTCCTTATGCTGTAGGAGCTATTAATTTTAATAAATTTATATGTTGTTTACCGAAACAAAGATTGAAAGAATTAGAAACACGTTTGTTAAGTGATATGATTAAAATTAAACGATCAAAAGATGAAGATGAAATTAAAAAACTTAAAAAACAGATTAATGAGTATAATAATTTAACTGAATTAGAATTTAATAAACTTCAAAATTGTGTGAAAATATTTACGAGAACTGAGGATGATGAATGTTCGATCGGGGGAAACCCAGAGGACGTATGTCCGATCCATCAATTTTTTAAAACTCTTGGAAAATTTAATTATTCTAGAGTAACTTTAATAGCTCACAATTCATCAGGTTTTGATTCCTATTTTCCGATAAAAGCTAATTTTAAATTATCTAAACCGCCTCTTAAAACTTCAAGAGGAATATTGACTGCTTCATTACAAAATCCTTATACAACTGAATGTGTTAGTAGATACATTCAAAAATCTTTTAGATTTAAAAACAATATGAAAAAAGATTCACCTTCAGGTAAATTAGCACTTCAAACTATTATAATGAAATGTAGTTATCAACATGTAAAAACAAGTCTTTCTAAATGGTGTGAGAATTTTAAAATTCCTACGAATGTGTGTAAATTAAATTATGAAATTGGAGACATAACACATGAAAATTATAAAGAAAAAGAAAATGAATGGAGACCATATTTAGTTAACGATATTCTTTCTTTAGCTTTTTGTATCTACAAATATAATAATGTTATGCGAGATTTAGTTGGTGAAGATATAACTACTAATTTGACATCCTCTGCTTTAACATTTAACGGTTGGATGAAAAGCGTACAAAATGACAATATAAATATTCATTCTCATATAGATTTATGGGCTAGAAATTATATTAGAAAATCTGTTAAAGGTGGAAGAGTTTCAGCAAATATAAGAAAATACATATCGCCATTTTGTAGCATCTTGTTACCAATATTAAAACAGTATTTACCTGGTCGCTGCGCTGGGGGGACTTTGTCCCTTGGTCGCTGCGCTGGGGGGACTTTGTCCCTTGGTCGCTACGCTGGTGGGACTTTGTCCCCGGGAAATAATTTAATAGATTTAATGAAACAGTATCGAGATTTAGGAGATAAAACTGAAATTTGTAAGAAAATTTCAAATCAACTACTTGAACAAAAAAATGAATTTCTAATGGCTTTTGATGCAACATCTTTATATCCATCAGCTATGTATGATGAAAATTCAGAATACCCTAAAGCTGAATCAGCTAGAAAATTTCGTCAAGAAGAAGAGCGGGAAATAGTATATAAATTTAATACTCAAACATTTAGACCTAAAACTGGAATATTCTCTGTTGTGTTTCAATATCCGAATGATATGTTTTTCCAACCAGTTCCTATTAAAGATAAAGTTAAAAATCAAAATAATAATTCTCATGTAAAAGTAATCAGGTTTAGAAATGGTATATGTTATGATGTATTAACTTCTGTTGACATACAAGAAATTGTTAGATGTGGGGGGAAAATCTTACATATTACTGATGGTATAATTTATGAAAAAAATTATCAAGTTTCACCATTTCGAAATTATATTGAAAAACTTTTTAATTTGAGAAAAAGATATAAAACAGAAGGAAATACTGTAGGTGATGAGTTAATTAAATTATTGATGAATTCGCTATATGGCAAAACTGTGCAAAAAGATATAACCACTAAATATCATTTATGGAATGAGAATACATTGAGAAAAAATTTCACTCAAGAAGTAAAAGATTATGAAAAATTAAATGATGAACAATATTTAGCGAAAGTAGAAATGGAAGATGATGAATTTCTCAAAACTAATATTGTAAAAGATGGGAAGACGTCATTCATGCCATCACACTTAGGTTCTTTCATTCTTTCTCACTCTAGAAGAATCATGAATAACTTTATTTTAGAAATTAATGGTTTCAAAGAAAAATACATTCATTATACAGATACTGATTCAATATATATTTCCAATGAGCTCTTTAATAAATTAGATGCTGCTGGATATGTTGGTGGGGAATTGTGTCAAGGAAAAAATGATTATGGAAATGGTGGAATTATTTTTGCAATGTTTATTGCTCCTAAAATAAAATACTGTATTACTGTAGATGAACAAGGGAGACTTAGTGAAAAGAAAACATTCAAAGGATATTCACAAGATAAAGTAAAAGTAGAAGATTTTCTAAAATTATATTCGGGGAAAACATTATCGACTACAGTTAATAAACCATGGAAAAGATCTTTAGAAACTGGAATTAGTATTCCTGATAAAAATAATAATACTGAAGAAAAAAAATTTTCTGGTCAAATAAATATTCTTAAACGTCAAGCACCTGATGAAAATGAAATTATGTTACCTTATAACGGAGAAGATACTCAAGCTGAAATATTTCAAACAATCATCTGTGAGAGTAATTTAAGTGATGATGATGACACGTGGGAATAATAATTTTTTTATTACATCTAAAAAATTTATAACATCTAAAAAATTTATAACATCTAAAAACTTATTCCATCTAAAAAATTTATTACATCTAAAAACTTATTACATCTAAAAATTTATTACATCTAAAAACTTATTACATCTAAAAACTTATTACATCTAAAAACTTATTACATCTAAAAATTTTATTACATATGAAAATATATTTATCGAATATTTTCTTTATCACATTAAGTTTTATCATATTAAGTTTTACCATATTAAGTTTTACCATATTAAGTTTCATCATATAATGTTTTATCAAAAGATAATTTAAATTTTTTTTCACTAATTATTGATTCATCATCATCATCATCATAAATTGTTTCTTCATCATCATCATAAATTGTTTCTTCATCATCATAAATTACACTTTGTGGTATAGGATGCCCTTCCATGATAGGATACCATTCTCTTATTGGAATATCTAATTCTAAATTACATCTTTTATCTGTTAATAATATAATAGAGAAAAATATTGGTCTTTGATCTCTTTTGGAAAATTTAATAACACCACCATAATCTGAATCACTTTTAGTTTTTGTTAAAGATGATAAAATTTTAAATTGATTAGATGTAAATCCTAATTTAAATTTTGTAGACCCGACACATAGTTGTCTAACAGTATCTTCAACTATGCCATCATTATTATTTTCAATTGTAAGAAAATAAAATTTAGATAAATTTTTATAATTACTAATATTTTTATAATCTTTTTTACCATTTACACCTTTTTCAGATGTTACAGAATCATCATTATTATCATAAGATTCTTCAATATGATTCAGAGGATTGTTATGATCGGGCAAAGCCCTAGAACCTTCGGTTCGTTTATTATGATTATGGTCATTGTTTATAGTATAAGGTGTTGACCACATATAAATTTTTTCTTGTTGAGCTAAGCCATTTATGTAAGATTTTAACAAATTAATATTTAAGTTTGAATATAATCCTATATACGTATCATCATCATATCTTTGCGGCATTTCTAATGTTTCTTGTTTATAAATTGTGTCTCTATAATAAACTTGACATAATAATTCTTCATTATGTTTTTTACTCTCTATGTGAATGTTATATTGATTTTGTTCGTCAACAAATAATCTAATTTTTTCTTTCGAAAAAGATTTTAATTTTTTAACTAATTCTTTAATATTGATATAATTAATAATTTTAGTTTCTATCCAATCAGTATTACAAATTGGTAACACTGCTCTAATAAATCCATAAACATTATTATGACCTATTATAACCATATTTTCTTTATTTAATTCCACATAAGCTACATCATTATATTTACTAACAATCTCCATAAATTTAATAAATGGATCACCTGGAAAAATACAATAATTGGTTTCTATAGAAGGTAAACCTTTAGTCTGTTCTCTAAATATTTCGGCTTGTAATTGAAATAAAATATTAACATCTATACATGGATTTGTAATAGTATTATTATTATTATTATCAAAACATTTATTTTCAAATCCCGTTGATCTCGTCGAATAAGAAGAACAGGATGATGCGGACGAATATAATTTTTTTAAATTTGGGGTTTCCATTTTTTTATTTTTATTAGAAAAAATTTTATTTTTATTAGAAAAAAATTTATTTTTTTATTTTTATTAGAAAAAATTTTATTTTTTTATTGTTAAAAAATGATGTTACCAAATGTTGGTGGAGGTGCATATATCCCGAATAATCGTGAATTAGAAATAGAGATAGAAAATTATATTATGAAAACTGGAGACGTTTTATCTGGTCCATTGCATCTTTCTATTCTTCCACAACAAAATACAGAGTTAACAAATAAACAATATGTTGATACACAAATCAATGACTTAAAGGAAAAATATATAAACGATGTTTTGGTTCCACTGATGAATGAATTGAAGTTGCTTAAACTTAATGACAAATCATTAAACGAAAAATTATTAAAACTTGATAAAAAGGATAGAGAGCTAGAAGCAGATATAGCAAAACTTTTTAAAAAGATTTCTGAACAATCAAAAATTTTAATATTACTTTCTATAAATTTAAAATCTGCAGTCATTAAAAATAAACATCAGATAAAAATGTTAAAAGAACAATTAGAAGATGAAATAGAAAAACTACCTGAAAGAATTAAAAAAAATTTAAAGCAGTTACAAACTACATTCCAAAAAAGTGTTGATGAATTGAGTTCTAAAATTACTCAACAAATGAAAAAGATGAATAGAATAATAAATGAAGTAAACTCACTTAATGAAAAAGTTGATAAAATGAAAACTCTTAAAATCAATTTAGAAAATGAATTAAAGAAAAATTTACAAGAAAACTCTAAAGAAAATAAAGAACAGTTAGATGCTGTTAAAAGACAATTAGATGTTCTTAAAATTAAGATAAATGCTCTTAAAACGGCGTTGAAGATTAATCAGCAGAAAATGCAAGTTAATAGAAAAGAAATTAAAGTACATCACACGCTGCTTGACGCAATAGATAAAGTGCAACAGGCAATTAATAAAGTTATCTCGAAGTTGTTGTCCATTCACAAACGTAAATCTTAACACGTAGATATTTTTCCCAAAAGTCAAATTTAATCCTAAAAAATGCCTATAATTTATAAACACAATCTTAAACATTTTGCATCAAATAATAAAATTGCTCATGAACCATCTATGAAACCTGTGTACCATTATGATAGTGTAGAAACTGTCGGAACACAAAAGTTCCTAGGCACCGCAGGTGCCGTCCAAAAAGAAGGAGATGGCATCTTTTCTGGTATTGGTAGTATCGTTAACTTAATTAAAAATAATAAAGATTTGATTACATCTGCTGCAAAAGGAGCAGCTGCTATAGGTAGTACAGCTAGTGCAATATCAAATGCTGTTAAGTCTCAAAACGAATTAAAACAACTAGAAGCTATTCGTAAACTCAAGAATGATTCTGAAGAACTAAAAAAATTAAAAAAACTTTCAGATGAAACAAAAAACAAAATTGCTAACATTGCTGTTGGGGAAACCTTGAGGAGCGGAGCTCCGTCTGATAGTAAACATAATGAAAAAACAATTGAAGAAATAAGAGGTAATGGCATTCATAGCGGAGCTGGTCTAGCAAAATTCTAAAATTATATTTAGTAAAATTCTAAAATTATATTTAGTAAAATTCTAAAATTATATTTTAGTAAAAATTTTTTTTCTGTCTGTGAGAAAAACAAAAAGTCAAATTATTTCTTATAAAAATGTCTTCGCTTATCGAAAATAAATTTAAATTAGACGATCCTCTGTTCACCAGTTACAATCAAAAAAAGAATGACTATATAAGAATTGCTATGAATCCCGGATCTTCCAGTAGAGTAAACACTGGAGGAGATTTAATCTTTGAAGTTGATAATCAGCAGAGTTATTTATATTTACCTGATTCATTTTTACACTGCGAATATTCTTTATATAGTGATGCTAATTTTACAACACCATTACCAGATACCGATAATATTACACTAGAGAATAATTTTTTTCCCAAGTTTATTTACACAAATGCGTTTAGATGTTGCAACTCAAAATATAGAAACAATAAGTGATTCCCCAGGTGTAATTGATACAATGCTTAGATTTATAACAATTGGTGAAAATAATAAAAAGTATGAAATCGAAGGTTGGTTTCCTGATACTAATGATGGTATAATTATTGATGATTTAACTCACGCTGGAACAGATGCCGCAGGAATTGCGAAAGATGTAGAAAATATTGCAAAACATTTAAATAAAACAAATAATGAAGCATATAAAGAAAGACGTGAATTTAACAAAAAAAGTAAACAGACAGTAAATTGGTCATTGTCTCCATTATTCGGATATTTAGATTATGATAAAATATCATATCAATTAAAATTTAAATTAATAATTCATCGTACAGCAAATAATGAATTAATCTTTTTTGGTAAGACTGGAAAAAAAGCATATTTGAAAATTGATAGACTTGAATGGTGGATTAAGCATATTACTCCTAGTTTAGAAATTGAATCAGCTATTGCAAAAAGATTAAATACTAACAAACCAATTCCAGTTAATTTTCTAAAGAGAACTGCTAGTTCAGTAACTTTTTCCGAACAAAGATTTAACTGGCATTTTACTAGAACTGCGAATACCCCAAGATATTTATTACTAACATTTCAAAGAAATAATTCTCCAAGTTTTGATAAGAACAATAATATTTTTCATATTAATACAATTCGAAGTTTACAAGTTTCATTAAATCAAACTCGATATCCAATTGATCCATTAAGATTCGATGATACCAATAATCAATTTATGGAAGGATATGATTGTTATCGAAATCTTTGTACAGAATTTGGAGTTGAACCACAATTAACTCCTGGAGATTGGAGACATTTATATCCAATTTTCTGTTTCGATTTAAGTGCACAATCTGAAGATATTATTAAAAATGGTTGTGATGTAACAATTAATATTGAAAAGAAAGATTCCACAACTTCATTGATGGCTTATGGTTTATTGCTAGAAGATGTAAAATATTCTATTGAAGTTCTTAATGGGAAGATGGTTAGGATAGGTTAAAGCCCAAGACTTAGTCGATTAATTAATTTTTTTCATAACAAGAATAGATTAAAATTTTTGTTAACTTAAAAATTCTTAACTTAAAAATTTTTTCATAACTAGAATAGATTAAAAAAATTCTTAACTTAAAATTTTTTCATAACTAGAATAGATTTAAATTTTTGATAACTTAAAATTTTTTTATTAAAAATGTCGCAAGCGAAAAGTAATAATAATAAAACTGTTGAATTAAAATTACGTAATATTGTTGACAAAAATACCCCTAAAACTATTACGATTAACAAAAAAAAGTATTACATAAGTAAACCAATGATAGAGAATATTCAATTACAAGAAGAAAAGAATGGCGGGATTCTCCCATTAATTCCACTAATAATAGGTGGCATAGCTGCAGCAGGAAGTGTTGCAGGTGGGACAGCTGGTATTGTCCAAGCAGTAAATAAAAATAAATCAGAGAAGGCAGCATTAGAAGAACAAAAACGTCATAACAGAGAGTTAGAGAAAGTTGCTAGGGGAGAAGGAATAGTAGATAATTTTATTAGTAAATTAAAATTAGTTGATGAAGGAAAACGAGTTCTTAAAAATATTCTCCACAATGTTGATGATTTAATTGAAATTAAAGAAACTAAAGATGGTTCTGGAATATATCTAAGTCCTAGTATGATTCGGTAATAACCTCAGGACCCTTGGTTCTTTTCGGTAAAACAATTTTTTTTATCTTCTTAATTTTTTTTATCTTTTAAAATGAATACTAAAAATTCCGAAAATTTAATTAAATTAAAAATTTCTAATTTAGATTTATTGAATTATCTATTAAACAAAAATAAAAACTCAAACTGTCAGCATATTGGAGGTGACAAGAACAAAGTTCCACACCACTTCGGTGGTGATATACAAAAAACATTAGAAAACTTTCCTGGATTTATTTGGAGTAAATATTCGAAAGAAAAACATCTTCCTGGTCATTCATATACTGGGCCAGGAACTCGATTAGATATAAGACTAGATGAGAATAATAATCCGAAACCAGGTGAAGAACCAATAAATAGAGTAGATGCCGCCGCTTACAGGCATGATTTAGCTTATCGAAATCATGATCTAAGTTCTCGTCATGCAGCTGATAAGAAGATGATTCAAGAATTAGATAGTATTCAGAATCCTACATTTAGAGAAAAAATTGAAAGAATGTTTGTTAAGAAAGCTTTACAAGCTAAAATATTATTCGGCCAGGGTTTAAATGAAAATCATAATTCAGACGTTTATGCATCTGAAATTCATAAAGAATATAGAAAGCCTAAATATTTATTAAAAGTAAAAGTATTTAATAAAGATGATATTTGGAGTGCTGATCTTATTCATATGCCGAATGAAAGGGACCGAACCGAAGGTTCTAAGACAAAGTCTGACTACAAATACGCATTGACCGTTATAGATTTAAATACACGATATGCTTGGGTAAAGCCTTTAAAAAATAAAAGTGGTCTTTCAGTTAAATATGCGTTTGAAGAAATCTTTAAAGAAAGTAATAGAAAGCCAAAAAAATTGTTTGTTGATAAAGGGTCGGAATTTTATAACCGAAACGTTCAGCCACTATTTGAAACTGTTTATTCAACTGAAAACGCTGGGAAGGCCGTAGTGATAGAAAGATTCAATCGGACGTTAAAAAATAAATTATTCAAGAAATTTACTGAGCAAAGAAATCAGAAATGGTTGAAGATATTACCAGGAATTGTGGAAGAGTACAATAATAAAGTTCATTCTGGTATTGAAGAAACCCCAAAGAATGCTTCTGACGACCCTGATTTGATACGAAAGAAAATATTCGAGAATAATAATTTGAATGAGAGTAATCCGAATTTGCAGAAACTTAAACCGAAATTTAAAATTGGAGATAGAGTTAGAATATTTAAATATAAGAATAAATTTGAAAAAGGCTTTGTTGGCTATTGGACTAAAGAAATATTTGAAGTTTGCAAAATAAATCAAACTTATCCGATCACTTATGAAATTAAAGATTTAGATAATGAGGATATCAGAGGCCGTTTTTATCAAAATGAATTACAACGAACTGATTTTTAATTATCATTATTATTATTATTGGAACTAACGTTTCGGGAATGAAATTCCCTTGTTAGGCGTAGCCATAGAACCTACGGTTCGTTCAATTCTAACATTATATCTAGAAATGGTACTCCTTCCTGTAGTTTAAATAAAACATAAAGACATAATTGTCCACAATAAGTAGTGCCTGGTGTTTGAATTTGAAACGTATTGTATGTTCCCGTTCCAAGTAATTCTTTTACTTCATTTGTAGGTGGAAGCCCGTATGAGTCAAAATAATAATTATCTCCGTTTTTACTAAAGATACCTGCTGACCAATGTACGCCGTTTTGGTCTGAAGTGTGAAGATTCGTTATGAAATTTACAGTTATTGTTGGCCTATTTTTTAGGAATTGTAATTCGTTTCTCATTAGAACATGAAAATTCTTTATTCCTAATTCATTTGCGATTTTCTTTAGGTCGAAATTTGTCGTAGTTTGCGTTCCATATAATTTAAAAAACTCATTTATGTTGCTCGTAGTCATGTCGCTATTCAGTATGAGAGAATTCTTTGTGACCCGCATAACTCAACTTTTCACTTGAACAGCTGCTGCCATTATTCCACGTATTACTGCGTGTATTCATTCTGCGAGCGTTCTACGAGACTGTGACTGCTTACGAATCATCTGTGACCTTTATCTATTTTGGTCAATTTCATCAGCGACTTTCAACAATTTTATTTTTTATCATAATTAATTCACTACGTTTTAACGAAAATGGCACGTTCAAGCATCGCCTTTGCCGATTTGAAAAGAAAAATTTCAGACACTATTGTGAACGAAGATCAACGGAAGAAGTGTATTGAGATGCTAACAGAATTTCAGGAGAAATATCTTAAACCAAGGGAGGAAGAAGACATCCACGCATCAAAAACATTCAGAGAATTTTTAGTGATAAATCGATTTGAAGACACATTGCAAGATAACGCCATCAATATCAGTTCAAACTATAATTTTGAAGAAGAAATTCAAAGAGACATCTTACCATCAGAGCTAACTAATTATTTAGCACATTTAAGAAGAGAAGAAGACATTTCGGTGAACAATACTGTGAAGTTATCGTTGTTAAAAGAAAGAGCTTTGACTGCAATCCGGGGAAGTGGCCATGTTTGTAAACAATTAGGTTATTCGAGAGGCTATAGCATCTTTTTAAGAAAATTTTATAAACTATATTTACGATTTCCGTTTATTAAGAACTCGACGGAATCTATATCATTTTTCAAAAGGAACTTCGCTATTATTGACTCGTATCTTCGCCATGGGAGACACCGCCCAACCCTTGATCAAATTTTAAACTCAATCAATTGAAACGGTAAGCTACTCCCAATAGATAATAGTACTATGACCCTTCCCTTATTTCAATTTACGAGAAACAATTGTATCATGTCATAACACATTTTCTAGTCAACATATTTTATTCGTTGTAAACCATGCTACTTGTCCTCATTGGTTTTATAGTTCTATGAGCCTTACTTTATTTTACTCATACAGAAACAATTGTATCATGTCATAACACATTTTCTAGTCAACATATTTTATTCGTTGTAAACCATGCTACTTGTCCTCATTGGTTTTATAGTTCTATGAGCCTTACTTTATTTTACTCATACAGAAACAATTGTATCATGTCATAACACATTTTCTAGTCAACATATTTTATTCGTTGTAAACGATGCTACTTGTCCTCATTGGTTTTATAGTTCTATGAGCCTTACTTTATTTTACTCATACAGAAACAATTGTATCATGTCATAACACATTTTCTAGTCAACATATTTTATTCGTTGTAAACCATGCTACTTGTACATAGTACTTGTCTGTGATGTGAATAAAATATTTCAAAGATGGAAATGTGTTTTCATTTTGTATCGAGTTAAAGCAGTAGCAACTACTGGAATTGTAAGAACGCCAGATGAAATGACAATTGTTAAAGCATTAGACCATCTCTTTCTTAATTTTTTATAATGCTCTAATCTTAATAATAATTGAGATTCCTTATCTTTCATATACCTAACTCTATCTTTGTGTTTTTCAATGTTCATTTTTTCAATGTTAATCTTTTCAATGTCCATTAAAGTAGAACTACGTTCATATGATAACGAAGGATATATTCTTGAGGTTCCTTCCACTTTTGTTTCATCCACTTTTGTTTCTTCCATTTTTAAATGAATATTTTGAATAAATATTTTGAATAAATATTTTGAATACAATCTTCTGGTATATTGAGACTACGTGATATTTTGAGACAACTTAAATTTTCGTCTGCCTAAATTTTCAAAATTCTTAGACCACGTGATATTTTGAGACAACTTAAATTTTCGCCCTTCGGCCACGTGAAATTTGAAATCTACCTAAATTTTTGAAATTTTGATTTTTTTGAAAATTTTGAAAAACCCCCGCAAAAGTGTGACATCCGGCGCAAGCGAAGCGAAGCAAAGCGAAGCGAAGCGTCGCGCCGGATGTCACACTATAAACTACTCACTCAAAGAAATTATCAGTCCTAGAGTTTTGATAGAAATTTTACTTAATTAAGATTAAACAAATTGTGATGAAGGCCGATGGTTTAATATAGATTCAAGCATACTTCAGTAGTAGGTAGTTGTAAGTCTTTCATTCACTAATTTGAGTGTGTATTTCTAGTTGCAACTTAATTTGCTCTAACTTCCTTAACATCGAAGTAATTGTTGAAGCTTACAAAAACGTTTTTTGTCATATTTGGGAATTCTGACTGTTGCACATGTATGCCTGTTTGAAGGGTTATTGCAATCACAAGATGACGAGTCGTTCTACATATTTAATAGGTGATACTGCAAGCGTGTGTGATTAAATAAAACAAAGCTAGTTTTACAAAATTAGTGTAATGATAAGACTAGTGTGTACAAACTTATTCAAAAACTCAAAATTTTCCAAAAAAGGAAAGCCTCTGTTTGTTTCGATATGTGAATTCTTTTGCTATAGCCTCCACTGACAATTCATCAGTGCGTCTCTTTACGAATTGAAAGTACTAACAAATTGTTTAATCTTTTCTCAGTCATGTTGCTTCGCAAGTCTGATTTTGTTCTTCTGAGAGAAGAAAATGTTCGTTCTGCACTGGCAGAACTCATTGGAGCCTCATTGCTTGTCTTTTATGATAACAATTGTTATAACAATTTGAATAAAAAGCTTAAAATTATCGATTAAATTTTTTGCCCTCCTAAAATCTAGGGGGCACGTGCCCCCGATGCCCCCCCGGTTCCGCCGCCCCTGTATGCAATGACAGAATTATCTTCTAAATCTGTGGAGCTAATCTGTCATAATATGAGAAATGTCGTGGGGCAATATTTCTCATATTGCCATTCTGGGAGGGGCAAGACGGTTTTTCATAGAAATATTCACATAATCACATTACTTATGGAATATTTGACATAGATTTAGATGATAAGCTATTCTATGAGTGTCTAGTCCGCTTCGCGGCCTCGGATTTCTACACTTCCTTGCCCTTCTGGCTTCATATTTTCCCCTAATCTAAATATTACGGGAGGGGGCGACTTAAGTTTTGTGAGCAATGCAACTACTTTTCTACCGGTAAGTGAAAGCTGGAGAAAGTGATACCGAAAAAACCACAACAATTGCAAGCAGCGCTGTTTCTATTTACAGAATAAGACAAAATAGTTATAATCTCACATCATCAAATGCTTCAACACTGCAAATCAAGCCAAACGTTTGATGAGGCCGATCAATGCCGTAGATATCACAGACGTCGCAATGGTGAAAGTGCATCACTTCTATCGTGCTGCAAGCAGTTTTCGTCCTGAAAAGGGAAGAACGTGAACAGTACATTCCGCTCAGCTGCAGTAGGTATCACTAACAGCATGATGATGGACAAATACAGGGGGAGTCAGATTAAATGGCCCTATTTTATAAAGTGTTGTAGATCAGTGAAAATCTAACCAATTTTTAAATGAGATGCATCATTTTAAACCCCAGAGTCTCAACAGCAACTGCATGGTTATTAAAACTACATAGATATGTTAACTGTGACGATATCCATTGTTTTTGAATTTGAAAAGTTTTCCTACTTTTTACATATCTATACATGATGTATGCAATAGTTTGAACAGTTGATCTGTGAAAGTATGGTAAGATGAAGCTGCCTGTGTCTACGAGAGATTTCCTGTGGAAGTCAATTGAGGTGCTAAATGGCCTCCATGGTAGCTGGAATAGCTATAAAGTAGCCAAATACTTAAAAGAAAGCGAGCACTCTGAAATTCGTGCAATGAGTTTTGACTCCATCAAAAAGGTTGTTTTGCGAGCTCTAAAGAGTAGTCGTACAGCAGGTATTGCTGACCGAATTCACTACAAGTGTGGTAGACTGCGCACTGCGAGGTCCAGCGAAATGGCTGAAAAAGTGATGGCCGCAGTGAAAGACAAGAAAAGACAGTCTTCTCGGTCAGTAGTGGCATCAGTCTCTGACACCTCTCAATCATCCATGTGCAGGACTCTTAAGGAAGCAGGGCTGAGGGCCTATCATGGCCAAAAGACAAGTCGTCTTACCGAGCGACATCATGTGGCTCGCGTGCGATTTGCAAGACATTTGATTCGTCTTGCAAATATCTTACATTTGGTAATTAACATACATGTATTCCGTAGAAATATTTGCATTCCATTGTATGAGATCACCTGATGAACGAACAATAATCTTAGTTTACGAAAGGGCAACCTCATAAGGAGTTAGCTTTAGACATTCAAAAGTCCGAGCATTAAACGTTTTGGCATGCTAGAGAAGATTCATAGTTTTAAATTCAAATGTTTGATAATTTTAATAATACATGCAGTTTTGATAATTCAAAGTTTTGAAACATTATTCACATTGTATTTATAAATACCAGCGCATGAACGCTAGTCATGGAACGGGAAAATTCTTGAAAAATCAATCTCATCGGTTAGTATCTCAAAAATTTGCCAACTAAAAGAATAATTTGAAATTAAATTTTATTAGATTCAATCTATTTAGAAAACTACATCATAAGACACTCCTGTCATACCTGTCATTAGCGTTGGTTCCACGAAATCAGCTTGCGCAGTTGTTTCGAACCTATTCGTTTCTAAAGAGTCCATGTGGAAGAGATGACTCTCCATCACCGGTTTCTGATCCAGTTTAGAAATGGCCTTGATTTGGTTCATCTGACTATCAGTGAAGATGCCTTCTTCCGGTCTTTTGTAGTCGTTTTGCATCAGAGAATGTCTAGAAGACAAAGAACAAAAATGTTGAATATACTTCTATTCAGAGAGAGACATTGAAAATTGGCATTGAAGCCTTTTGAAACATAGAATAAAGTACCAAATGAAGATCAAAAGTTTCAAACATCAGGATAGTATACACGCCGTGAAGGAACAGCAGAAATGTGATCAGTAAATTCATTGACTACCAACGTTGACATAATAACAAAACAATTTTGTCTCAGAGATGTTTTACAATAAAAGGACTTTCAGTCTCTTAGAAAAAAAACTCGTGCAATAATAATGAATGCAATAAGATTCACTTCTAGCCATCAAACAATTATTTTTTCTGTGAATACTATTCCCAAAGGTTTCATCGAATTGCAAAAGCTGACATCCAATATTAGATTTTTTAATTATAACGCGCTCATCAGTTTACAGTCGATGACGAATGTGGAACCAATAATTGCTGCCGCATGCAAGTGTGATGATGACAAAACTGCACGTCAATCAGAAATACTAACTCGACTTCTAAATATGTTCAGATGCACCAAAGAATTTACATCTACTTCTATTGCTATTAGCAGTAAAAATTCACTTCCTTCAAACTGAAATTTTCATTCCTATAATTGTGACAATATTAGAAAATGATGAATTGCATTCGCAAACAGCACTATTTAAAAGCAAGCGTGCGCCATGTGCCAATCAGTAGGAATGGTATAGACATGCGACAGCGCAGCTAATGACGATCCACCTAAGTATATAACAAGAGGAAATCACAAGGGAGTTTTGCTCATGTATGTCATACTGTGCATCAAGGAGCCAGAGATGTAGCTTACTAGTTTTTAAAGCGTGTAGCGTCAAGTAGAAGAAACAGTAATGCAACATACATCATTTCAAACGGAAGACGCCCCATTTATTCTCCAAAAATGTATTTTGACATATCATAAGTTATATTTTGAGTGCATACTCTAAAACATTTTGTTACTATCTACAAGAATCAAGTTTAAACATCAATCCTGTTAGAGACAGGCTAAGTCGTTGCCATGAAAATGACGGAGGTCATGTCGAATGACTGTCATCATGAATCATGTTGAATGATCGCATTATTGTCAAATGAATTATATTTCTCTTTCCAATGTTTTGTTTTATCAAATATGGTTTGCTCTTTTTCAATGGAACATTGTAGCGAAATGATGTAATATCAGATAAAACAAGTCATGCTAAATAAACTGTGACATCTTTGACTCTGAAGTGACATCTCATGCAATGTAATATGCAAGCCATAACTCGAATTAATTGGATTTGAAAATAGTACATGTACATGTGCATTTCAGGTATGGATACAGGGGCGCCGGCAGGCGGACCATTCCGGTACAAACCATGCTCATCGCTGTGTGAAATCTTTGTGTAAACCATTGAAGTAGACACCTGTGGTTTATAGGGGAAGTCGATCGGGCAAATAGTTCGGCCAAATTTCTCTGCCAATTTCAGCTCAGTGAAGTGTCCTTCCCACAATACTCTAGTTGTCTATGGATGATAGGTTGCGCGCGCTTCGCTTTTTGACTGGCTGACACGCTGTTTGCTTGATATAACTTCCCTGAGTACTCTTAACAAGCGCGCGTCCATCTATTGATTGCTACTAAATTGTGACTATCTAAGCAGGCCAACTGTGTACATCATTTCAGGGTTTGCTGCGTAATTAGCCTACAACTTATATTTTCTATCGTTTAACCTAGCCTACTGATGGATCCACCTGCCAAAAAGTTGAAGCAGGGTACAGTATCTACATTTATTCTACATCAATAAAACCTTCCATTCCGCCATGTTCATCTCCATCTACTGATCTAATGCAGTCTCAATCAGCATCATCTGGTTTGAACTTTGATGTTGGAAGTGTAAAATTTGACAGCGGATCACTAACGGATCAACTGAAGAGGAAAATCCTACTGAATGCATTCGAGCCATCTACTGAATGGACTACTCCTCTGAGAACTATCGGTACCAAGCAACGGCGCATTCCTAGGGCAATGTTCAATAGAGCGGATTATCTTCACTTCAGCTACAGTGTGATGTTGAATGAAAATAATAAATAAAAGAAAGTATATGTACCTTAGGTTCTGTTAATGAATAAATAATGTCATAATTTTATAGTCACGGCTGCAAGAAACTACAATTTGTAGTTTCACCTTTCGTCTAAAATAGTTTATGTAGTAGCGCAAACAAATAGAATCGTGGGTCCAGATTTTTTTACCCTGCCGGCGCCCCTGTATGGATATATACATATACCGCACAGAACCTGTAAAAGAACGCCACCGGTAACAGATAGTCACTTCCTATGCTTCGGCAGTGTAAGTAGAGAGTGCCAACACGTATTTGTTTGTGTAATGCCTGCTGGATATGTGCAATGAGTCATTCATTTCTCTGCACGACCAGCTGTGGTGTCATGCCGGAGAGGATCCGCTTCCCGGTTTGCGCGGGATAATTTGTTCTTTCTCGCAAGCAAGCAGCTTGACATTTCATCGTCTTCTGAAATTTCTTGTACTTGAAATATAAAATCACTTTCATAAAATCACTTTTCAATATACCGGTTGAAGACAAGAACAAATTCACATGATTCTTCTTCATAAGATCTAGGAACCTTGACCTAGATCGATGTCTGAAGTATCAAACAGATGATGTCCAATCTGAACACCTAAACAAAGGGAAGAGCGATTTCTATGCGGCTCCTTCGTCGTTGTGACAACTTGAATAGAGCACCATGTCATGATATGGCCTCTGCGAGCAGCTGATAGTGTACTGGCGCTCCATTGCACTTAATCGGTTTCATATCAATTTAAAGCAATATTCATCTAGAAAGTGCATAATACGAAAGTGCTGGATGATGTTAATGAAAGTGACGAGAATAGATGTCTTCTAAATTGTTTTCAAGATGTTTACAATAGAAGAATGGGAGGTCACAATTCGCACTTTCAGGGCTCAGCAGCAGTTTGAGGGGAATGTTTCAAAATGACAATTGCAACAATTTGACGATCACAATGCTTTCAGTGAGGAATGTTTTCAAAGCTTTGAAACAATTAAAAGATTAGCAGATCTTTAATTCAGAAATAGCAAGTGCATCCGGAGAAAGGCAATTGTGAAATAGTTGATAATCAGCAAGTGTTCACGTTTTTACATGACTCGAATAATACTCAACAATGTCTTGTTACATTGTCCCCATGAAAGTTGATGCGCATGATGCGAGCGTACTTTGCAGTTTCAGTATTAAAATGATAGCTGATCTTCATCTGAACTCATCGGCAAGATGATAAAAAATTGACATTTCCTAATGTGGTATACTAGCCGTCATGCGGATATCACAGGAGTGCAACAACACATGCTAAAAGCTCACCAAGCCGTGAGCGTCACTCACAGACAGGGAGGTTCAAAGCCGAGGAACACGAGAAACGGCACGGCTGCAGATAGAAAAATATCGGCTTCTCGACCACAACGTTCGGAGCCGTTTTAGCTGATGCGGTCTGTGAGACAAGTATTTTGAATATTGCTGTCGACATTGGAAAATTCGCCCAACTTTCCATCACTCATGTATCATCAGAGTTGTATCATGAGATCTGCTGGCATGCGCATTGTAGGCTGCACACACGAGCACACGGCTCAAACAGATATTCAAAAAATCATCCCACGTATGTGCCTGTTTCTGATGTGGTCTGTTCATACTCGTAGCTCATGGAATGCGATTAGTAAGAGCTACATTGTGAAACCCGTCGACCCATTGTAATCGACTCTCATTTGATGAACGACTTCCGCACATGGAATGCCTCAAACAAAAATGGTTCAAGCACAGAATTAAATATTTTGTTTATCTGCTTCGGTTTGCTAGAAGTGTGATAAATACGAAATGGACGGCACATTGAGGAACCTATTAAGTGGGCAAAAAGGAATTCCTAATACCTTACAGAGATAGGAAAAAAAGTCGTGCGTCGCTTGCGGATTAATGTGAGTTCCAGCAAAGTGCTTCGATTGCCACAATTCCTTCAGATTCGAAGAATTCAGATCATTGCCCACAAGTTTTCTCCATAATGTTGACCCTTCCGATCATTATTAAAGAAAGTAGCAGGCGTACGAAAATTAGTTCACTTGATGATTTCACATCCACTCCTCGGCATTGCTCACTGTATAGTGCATACACTGAATCGAAGCCAGGCATCGATGTGTGTTTTGGTGTGTGCGACGTGATATCACAGCACGCACGCATCTCTCACTGGCTCTGGTGTCCTCTGCTGACAGCTTATTGTTTGCCATTTCCAATAGCAAGCGATACACGAATTATCCATTCGAGAAGGAGCAAGTTGTGTGATGTGATGTGCCATTTCGATATTAAGGTTACATACAATTCTTCCTTTCTAGGAAACCGAACCGCGCGCAAATGAATCTAATTCTGTGGGTTCAAGAGGCGCCTTCTTACCTAATCGGACAGGACTCGAGATAGCGGGCACCGCAGCCCTGCTTACAATCATAATGCGTAATTACTCACTCCGTATTGGATATCAACACCACAATGTCCGTCCTTCTCTTCAATGTCTTCCATCGGTGTTTTCATTTTGCTAGCTGCAGTAATTCTACAGTAATCAAGTGAAAAGTACGTATCTTTGGCTCAATTTTTCTTTAACTCCAGAGACCTGAGCTTTTTCACATTCTCTGAGATCTGAGGGGGTACCCCTTTTACAAATTCTTAGTTTGCTTGCTTAAATTGATATCAAATCATTAGAAAAGTTGATTTTAAGTGAAGCAATGATGTTTGCGTATAGCAAGTCGATATAACTAATCCTTTGAGTGTCTTTCAGCCTTCTCAGTAAACACGTGCGGAAATATGGTGTTTTTGAAATTCAATGACATTTAGCACAGTATCAGTTGCAGTAAGAGGCGGTTTTACGATGCTTGCCGTCGCCATATAACCTCAGATAGTTGATTTTAATGAAATTAATTTATTCCATGCAGCAGAACCCTTACATTTCTCTATTGTTTCAAATTTATCCATACCAATCGGAAATAGGCCTAAACTGAGCCATAAGTGCTGCATTTTAAGACCATCGAAACAGCTGTGAAGATCTGAAACTCATCAATTTCAATTGCTGTCGTGAAAACTTTGACAACAGTATGTTTTTAGTGTGTAACTAAGAATAGAGTGATAGCTTTCATTTTGAACATTGATTTATGCTGATTTGTTCATGTATGCCAACCCCTCACGCACGATCATTTTCAAAAGCAAGATATCGTGGGTTCTCTGATAAGAGCTGTTGCTGTAATGCGCGCTTGGCCAATCACACAAGCCAAAGAGGCACAAATATCTATGGCAATCTCTATTCCTTGCTGCCATTGCATACAATGGCTGGGATAGGTTATGTCCGCTCTAGACTAATCCACACGCAAATGAACCTATCTCTGTTGGATACAGCTTTGAGAAGCTATTGAAGCATTCACTGAGATCATCAAATGTCTTTCTCAGTGACTATGGAAACGAGCTAAAACTATTTATTTTGTATTTTATCGTGATGTCGTTATTTTCGTGCCAATTGCCTGAATGCATTATTGTATTTGATTTCAGCGGGAAACTCAGGCAGCGGCTTCCTAAAAATGCTTCCTTCGCCTCCGAAGTATATCATCAATTCCTAGAGCGATATCGATATGTTATTCATTCGAAGTCTCAGGATATAGCCTACCTTGTAAACATTTACCTTATGTATTTGTGTATTACTTCAAAGTAGTATCTACAAAACATTCGAATTTACAATTCTCTATTCGACGTCTGCAGTATAGTTGATGAGCATATTATTCATAGACTGATATTCATAAGATGCTGTGCTCAAATTGAACATTGACGCGCATCGTTAAAAATTAACATTTAAATGTTTACAAAAATTGCAAACTTTCAAAGAAAGAATCCCTTAAAGTTGGCGAGGGGAACGATTATTTTGAGAAAGAATTCCGATTGGGCTTGAATAGAAAGTCAGTGCGTGCAGGTCGTGACACGGGGCCGAATCTCTCTCCCCTCACGGGTAGGGTACCCTCTTTCTCATGACACCATCAAAAAGGTCCTAAATCATGCATGAAGCATGGAAATCCTCGCTCAATACGGACCTATCTCTCCACTTACTGATGAAGGGATAATTCTCCGACTTCCTCTGCCTGTCTCCGCTCTTCATGTCGTCTAAGTTGATCTTTAGATTCCATGATGCTAACACTATGAGGATCAGGGAACAGATCTTGAGTATTTCTGCTCATTGCCATATAGTCTGTGTCACCTGTCGCCATAATTTCCTTGACTCCGGCTGCTGGAACGTCTGCATCACACAATGGATCTCCACGGAATCTGCTTGCAGCCTCCGTGCTAAATGTTCGATCGTAATCTCCGACAGTGAAGTGCGTTGTCTTTGTATCCATTGCACGGGCTTTCAGAAGGTCGTCACGCTCGTCCGTATCGATTCCCATTCCCATCGTGAAGAAATTGGCCTGAAATGATATTTTTCGAAATTAATTCATCACTTTGAAGACTCAGAATAAAGTGCATTTTTCTATCATTAAGTTTGTTTGATCGAGATTCCTCTTTTAATCTGTAAAGTTGATGCATGAAAATTAGCGAGCTAGGAGGATTGCCATGGACCGATTCATATATTTTAGGAAAATTTCAAGTAACAAATAATATCAGAACACGAGGTCCTTCGTCCTCTCCAAGTCGTGTGTGTTGACGCGGAACTGGTGTTAATCACAGGAAAATAACTTAATACCGTGCAATGTGAGACAAGGATGGTAATAGGACTGCAAAGCTATTGCCATAGCAACCCCAGGCCAATCACGAACTGCTTCTATACGCACAGGTCAAGAGCAACATATTATTTAACAACATTATATTTGTTCCTGGGTAAATCCGCGAGATTAGATTTGATTAGATTTGCGAATTCCCTAAAAAACGCATGTCCTAGGCACCAGCACCACTAATTCAATCCAATCTCAAGTATGTGACATTACTTTAAAACGGATAAAATGCATCTGGCCAGATGGTCAGTTGGTCAATTTCATTTTTATACAGTATGAAGTTGATATATCTCAGTACATGAAAAACTGGGGTCCAAAAAATAGATGTCCTCAATTTGCTATGTCCCACAACCGACGCTGACAAAAATCAAAAATTTCATTAGAACAGCAAAAACTTATTACGTGTGGTCGACACATATGTAAATCTTCTTATAATGATCACTCCTACAATCACACATCGAGACGAAAGAAATTAAAGAATAGAAAAAAATAGAAAGACAAATTTCACCCTGAAAGTGGGAGAAAAATCCGGATTTACCCTCCTTCAATTGTCTTAAACGACAGAGTTGAACATGAAAAACGAACTACCTAAATTTCGCTGAAATTCAATCGATTCTCATGTATTCCAATCTTGTCGCACATCAACGTGACATACATTATTCGGGAGCTTGTATTCTCAGCTATAAAATGTGGTATGATAGACTTGTATGTACACAAACATGAAAGGTAAACAATCTGCAGTCCCCGTGAGAGAACAAAGACATTCCTTCGCTAATTGTTTTGTTTTGAATCATCGTTCACCTTACAAGCTGTTTGTGCACTTTAGAGGTTATGAGAAAAATATTGAAGAAGTTTCAAAAGGAACTATTGAAAATATTTGAATAAAACTTACATATTCCCACTTCTTACATCGCAAGGATTCTGAGGATACCAAACAGGAGCATTCTTGATGAAATAGTGAAGATATAACATTTTCAGTCAAAAGATTTTGTGATAACTTCACGATATCACCAATCTTATTTTAGTTCACCGATTTTGATGACCAGTGTATCAATAGTGAGCTCAGAAAGTGGTTCCATTATCATCCTCAGATGCATTCTTTTTAAAAAATGGCATTTTATAATTTGAGCGATTTTTATATTTTGACCATTGCTCACTAAATACAATAACAGATACAAGTCTATCATAGTTTATTTTAAAGCTGATAGAGTTCATAGGGTTTTAAGACATCATTTAAATTTTTGTATTTTATCAAAGCATCGCAAAATTAACTTCAAATTGTAGGATTTTTTAGGAACGTTGATGAAGAGTGATTTATATGATCAAGCATCGCGCTTCTTCAAGACTCTCAAGTCTTGAATTCTCTGCAGTGCGTAACTAAATCAGATTAATTTGGAACTAGGAGAATTGACTAGAAGGGAAACATTGGAACATGTAACGTAAATGAAATGTCACAATCTCCTGACTAAATACCATAGCAATCGAACAATGAGCAGCCAGTTCAACATTAAACACGCCAAATTGTGCAAAGTTTCAGTGACTGATATCAACCGGATCACACAGCAAAGAGACACAGTCGATGTTAAGTTCTACAGAGAAGTTTCTAAACATTTTTTCGTGCGCCTGCTAACTTTTTTTAGAATGATCGGAGGCCCAACATTATCGAGAAAACTTTTGCGCAATGATTTAAATTCTTCGAATCTGAAGGAATCATGGCGATCGGAGCATTTTGAAGGCATTCAGAGCAATCCGCAAGCGACGCACGACTATTTTTCCTATCTCTGTAAGGTATTGATAATTTCATTTTGCCCACTTAATAAGTTCCTGCATGTGCCATCTGTTTGAATCAGTTTGCACTTCTAGCAAAGTGATACAATCAAACAATATAATTCTGTGGAAACGATGGTTGTTGTCTTATTAAAGGGTACACCCCGAGCGATTATACGAGCACGAGAACTTGAACATTATTTACATTTACTGTTGTGGTTCTCAGATTCTGAATGACATAGTTGTAGAATGACTTGACGTGATCATTATTTTTTAACAATAGACCAAATGTGTATGGAAAAATAAAAAAGGTGTTTGTTGGATCCAAGCAGCATGCTTAAATATTTTTTTAGAAACATTTTTAGCTATGGTTTTAGCGAAAGCACAAGTGAAATTGATATAAAACAAATAGCACAAGGCCTATTTATTACAAAATCAATGTATGAAAGATTTCTCTTAATCGAGAGAAAATTATTTTTAGATTGAATGTCGCCTTTGATCTTATATTCACTTTATATCAAAGGAAGATTGAGTAACGATTTGCAAAAGCGTCACATGTCGAATTCACACATGGCGCATGAAATCATGAATAATCTAACATCTACATCTTAATAATAGACCCGCCTTTTATGCTTCTTATTCTAATCAAAAAACGAGAAGCATTGATAACATACTCGTAAATAGATATATTATACTGTATCCATTTGAATTATGTCTATTGTCTTATATTATATTATATAATGTAAAATATGTGCGAGACCTTAGCCAGAGACAACAATAATTAGTGTAATTCTCCATATTCATGTATTTCAAACAAACAAAAAGACACAGATTGGAAAACCACGAATTGAATTACATACTAAATGATATATATATGTAATCCCAACTGCTACAATAACCACTTTCGATTGAATACAAAAATAAATTCTTTGTAGGCACTGTCTTTATCATAAATTTAAAAATCCGAAACACTGTTTGCTGGTTGATGGCGTGCACGCTTGTTCTCTCAAGTGAACTACAACAAGATGAAATGCTCAAACATTGACAGAAGATAACAACAGGAGCTGGTGAGTAAAGTTAAAACCACGCAAGACGCAAGAATGTTGACGTCAGCTGCTAGTACATTTTAGCATGTCAGAAATCATAGGAAAGCTTTGAAGTCACTACTGAAAGAAGGCAAAATGCAGCATTAAACAACATTACCAATAAATAATGAATCAGGAACAAATTTTGTGACTGTGTGACAGGAATACCGACATTTTATCACAAACTGAGCAAGGATTTAAAGTGGTGAGGAGCCTCAAAACGAAGTTTCAACTTTCGGTGGCTGAAAATGTTACCATCAAAGAACAACTGCCGATATTATATGCACAGAAAGACTGCCTTCATGTCTTAAACTAACTTGACATTTGTTTCTGATTCATTATTTATTGGCAACGTTGTTGAATGTACCTTTTGCTTTATTTCAGTAGTAAGTGTACGTAGCTTTTCTATGATTTCTGACATGTTAAAATGTACTAGCAGCTGACGTCAACATTCTTGCGTCTTGCGTGGTTTTAACTTTATTCACTAGGTCCCGTTGTTATCTTCTGTCAACGTTTTAGCATTTTATCTTGTTGTATTTCACTTGAGAGAACAAGCGTGGCCATGAACCAGCAAACAGTGTTTTGGATTTTTAAATTTATGATAAATACAAAAATGTTAAAAAGTTAGAAACCATGAAAAACAAACTGTTTATTAGAGAATGCAGGCACTTTCTCATTTCACAAATGTCACAACCTCTCTCCGATTTAGAATATTAGCTGCGAAAATGTGCAGACTTATTGCTAAAAGAACACAACTATTATATTTGCTAATCCCGAAATTCGCCTGCCGTTGTAGAACCGTTGACTGGCAGACGGTTGTTATCCAATGCCAGAGGGCTCGTGTCTACCTACTAACAAATATCCATCAGATCCATCAGAAGATTGTGGGAAAGAGACTATCTTGGGCCGGACATGTGGCAAGAATGAATGAGCAGAGGCTACCCAGGCGAATGGAGAAAGAAATGAGTGTGCGAAGAAGAGGAAGACCGAGAATTCGTTGGAGTGACTGTGTCAAAAGAGATTTTCAGAAGGCGCAGGAAGATTGGAGAAGTTGGAGAAGCGACGCAGAAGACAGAGTCGTATGGCGGAGAACTGTGCACAAGGTGGTTGAAGTATGGAGCGGTTGACATTTTACTTGTCTGTGTTTCCTGATATCGTTTCATGTGGTGTTACCCTGATGGTTTGTGGACTGTAGCTAGTTTGTGTTTCCATGAATTTTATGATGTATATGAACTGTCTCCTTTTTATCTTGTTTGTATGAATCCCCCCTACCCCATTTATATGGGAGAAATGGGTTGTTAAAATAAAAAAAATTTCAGTTCCTCTCTCCTGCACAAATGCTCCATCCAACAGCGTCCACTTGTCGCACGGTAGCGGCGTGGGAAGTCACAGCTCAGCGTGTTCTAATTCACTTGCTAATCACTAATCACGAGATTGACAAGTATGACAAGTGCGACTTCTTTGCAAGTATGATGCAGCACATTGATCCGATTTCTATGTAATTGCAGAAACTCTACCTTAACTATTCAACAATTAGATCCAAAAATGAATGAGTTGCAAACATAGAGGTATTTTAACTTTGTTCCCTGATACATAACGGCGGGATGAGCATTATCCAAGCAGTAAAGTTCTTAGATTGCGATGTCTAAAGAGAAAACATTGGAAGATGTGCTCCAGTTGATCATTTTATGTCATAGAAATGTGATTCTCCATTATATCAATGGCAACTGAAAGTTAATCATGAACTTAACTAGAAAAAGAATAGAAACCACAACAGAGAGATAGAGAACATTCGGGTAAGTGGACAAAGAATGCTTCCAACCACAGAATTAGATTGTTTAACCGCATCACTTTTCTAGAAGTGCAAACTGATTCAAACAGATGGCACATGCAGGAACTTATTAAGTGGGCAAAATGAAATTTTTAATACCTTACAGAGATAGGAAATATACTCGTGCGTCGCTTGCGGATTGCTCTGAATTCCTTCAAAATGCTCCGATCGCCACGACTCCTTCAGATTCGAAGAGTTTAAATCATTGCGCAAAAGTTTTCTCGATAATGTTGGCCCTTCCGATCATTTTTAAAAAAAGTTAGCAGGCGCATGAAAAAACGTTTAGAAACTTCTCTGTAGAACTTGACATCGTCTGCGTCTCTTTGCTGTGTGATCCGGTTGATAACAGTCACTGAAACTTTGCACAATTTGGCGTGTTTAATGTTGAACTGGCTGCTCATTGTTCGATTGCTATGGTATTTAGTCAGGAGATTGTGACATTTCATTTACGTTACATGTTCCAATGCTTCCCTTCTAGTCAAACGGAAGAAGAGACGACCTGTCTAATTCTGTGCTTCCGACCTAAGTCATGGATTTCTGTCTAAATGCAGTAAATCTTGGGTAGAAATTGAGCATTATGAGTCTATGATAAACCGACAAACCAAATAGACAATGAAATTCTGCCTGTTGATAGTTTAGAAACTGTTTCAGAAATCATTGGTCACGCGGCCCGATATCTATGATTCAAACAGCTCATACATCGAGGACTTAATGTCAGTTTGGCGAAAAACTGTGACGACAATTCGGCTGCACTTCATTTGCCATTCTACAATCACATTAAATCATCATTATTATCAGGCGTCTGATTGTAATTACAGTCACTCAGACCTTAAGCGGTTTTCTAGACCTCATTTAGCTCACACCTCAAATATCGCCGTTTTTTGCGGTTAGTTGATTGCAAAATGCAAGTCAGAAACAGTAAAATGCAAGACTCAAATAGATTTAAACTTCAAACTACTTGTGAAAGATGGCAACGATAAACATAATTAGAATGAAGAAAATAAAGGCTAACTCCTCATTCCATGAAATGCATATTTGTTCACTTAACACTTAACAATGTAATCCTTATTTTTTGTTTATTAATTATCAAAAGCAAACAAGAACTAACAAGATATCTCATGCAACACTGAGAATTCTCTCTTTATTTCGTTGACTAACGAAACACATGAATATTCAGCTTTATTTAGTAATTGACTTCCAAAACTTTAATCATCATTCAAGTACACACTACAAGCTGTTATTGATCAGTCTGCAAAGAGCGTTGCTGATAATTGAGAAGATAAAAGTGTGGAATCATCAGAAAGTTGAGCAAAGAGCTGCCATATTCAATTAACTCATTAATACCTGGCGTAGACTATAGTCCATCCTCACTTGTGTTTAAGGAGCTCTGTACAGCGTCTTC
Source organism: Prostheceraeus crozeri (assembly GCA_907163375.1). Taxonomy (NCBI): domain Eukaryota; kingdom Metazoa; phylum Platyhelminthes; order Polycladida; family Euryleptidae; genus Prostheceraeus; species Prostheceraeus crozeri. Next base: position 61,398 of record CAJQUW010006702.1, read on the forward strand.
TTCTTTTCGGTGCTTTATGATATACTCTACCATTAAAATCAGATCCAGAACAGGTTTTTGGTATGCAGATTCACTTATTTGTCACCTTTTTACCAACATTTTTCGATAACTAATAACAAGATAGCATAAAAATCTTGGAATTCATTTGTGTCGTTTCAAAATGACTTCTTCATGCGATCAAAGTTTTTGATAAAGAAATCAAGTGCTCCAAATCTGATTTCTATATGAAGAATGATGTATATATAACTAAAGCATGAATAAAGAGTTCATATTTGAAAGTTGCTGTAGATTATCGTCCACGATCGGCAGATATGAGAGAAAACAGACGGACGAGTGAGTAATAATGATAATACAATCTAATAATGCCTAAGCCCATCATCGATATTTGCATTACTTACTTCAACGAACAGACAGATATAACGTAATGTAAATTATTACAACAAAATTCAATAATATGGGAATACTGAAGCAGTGAGAAAAGATCATTTTCTTCCAACAATTCGTTTTTAATTCAGTATGTTCCAAGCGTGGGTGCTTTATAAAAGTGATTGTCTCCACACATAGTAGGCCTAATAATAATGACGTGTATTTTCTGAAATCCCAGTATTGAGAATCGTGGGGCATAATCAAGGTACAACAAGGGATGTACAAAAGTTGATGACATATAACAATTCAATACAAAGAAAAACACAACTTCAAAAATAAGAAAATATGTAAGCAAGTCGAACGAGAACCGCTATACGAGAGACTTAAAAAGAGAAGCAATAGGTTTCAGTCAATTGCTGAACGTTACAATGACGATATCAGAAAACAAGTAAATATTAACGAATTCCCGAGTATTCTTATCGATAATGGTTTTAATAAAAACGACTGCCGAGAGGCAAACCCTAAGAACAAGTAGGAAAAATCAAAATCACATAAGATAGTTAATTTCAAATTGCTTTTTGTAAACGACAGATGCAATCGCAAAGTAAATAAATTAATCAATAAATACAAATTCCTCATAAAAGTCACAAATGAATGTGGCATGAAATCGGCATCATTTTTTAAGCACAAAAGTAATAACCAAATTTGTAATTGCGAGATTTGCCTTGAATATTTACCGGAAAAAGTTTATTGTGAACAAATACGCTTGCAGAATGTGTAATGAATTCTATATCGGCAAAACAGCGAGAATGCTTAAGACGAAACACGGGACTTTCAGGTCGGTCTCATTAGCAAACTGACCAACACAGGAGATACAACAATAACAGAAGCCAAAGCAATCACACAACTTAAGCCAGCAATCAATAGGAAACATGAATTACCCTTTTACAATCTAACTTCACAGTTCAACAGCCAATCATACATGCAACACAGTTCTTGATATCATTCACTCTTATATAAACCCTCACAAAACCAAAGGCGTGGCCCAGCCCAACTATGGAGGCCCTGGTTGGTGGTAAGGGGGGAATGCCATCGAACGATGCATCCTCCGCATAATTGTTGTTGATGTTTCTCAATATCCTGGTGCTTCGGTTGCTATTTTCAAGCATTCAATGTGTGAAAAATTGTTGAAGACTATTGAAAGTTGTTCAGATCATCCCCTGAGAGAAATGTTTGTGTCTAAAGTCCAACATCGTGTGAATCGGCATACAAAACCCAACTGTGCTCTTTGCAGACCCTTCTCTAGGACGAAGCGCTTCTCTTCGTCTTTTATTTGCTATTGTAAATAGTTTTGTTCAGTGTTTTATTTTACTTTTTACTCACTTTTTATGATTCTGCCATGTAAGCTCTTCTTTGCATTCTTATGTTTATTATTGACTATCGTGATATGTACTGCGCTTACCGATTGTAACTTGTAAAGCAATAAAGAGATTCTTCTCTTATCTTAAGGTGCTTCCAGAAACCCCGCCGGCGATCACTAATATGGTATTAAATTGTTTTCGGACCAAGTGCAACCGCCTCATGGAGGTGGTCCCTCAATTCTCTACAGAAGCGAAATGGTTACAACCAGTCCACGCTCTGGGTTCATGTGTTCATGGATTCATATACAGAATTGTCCAGTATGTGGTAGTCGCCGGAGCAAAAAGCCGTGGATGATTTTCATCTGTCAATATTTGCTGAAATAAGTTCCAACCAAAAATAGTTCGTCTGTATTGTAGCGGGACGAGGAGCAAACAACCGCATGAGGAGGACGAGCCACATATGATATATGATAGTTTACTATAATATGCTGCTGTGATCTTAATATTACAAAATCTTCTGTAGAATTGCACTTACAGTTTCCCACCGTTGTAACAAATCCAAATATGGAATATTCATATTTGTCCGTGACGATAACCATCTTAATATTGTAGTCATTTGTACATTCTGTATTGTGTAGCTAGAACTTTGTATCGCAGTTTTTGTTTTGTCACTAACTAATTCCGAGAAATTTTCGGTCTTTAACAGTCATTCTAATGTTGACAGCATAGATGATGCTTGAAATTGTATGGTCTTCGATTCTGATTGGACTGAGGCGTTCCTGATTTCGATCAACTGTTTTTATTTCGTTTTCGTGCTTGCGTATGTGTACAAAATAGCATTGGAGACATGCTGTCAACTTTTTGGGGAGGAGGCCCATTTTTTAATCCAAAACTTTACTTACCCCACCAATGCAAGAGTTTGATATTTTTATCTCACTCATACTAACAACTAATGCCAATGATTAATTTTCCATATGGAATGTCATTTTCAACTTTTCTACTGATTTAATGATATGGATTAATTAAGAATTTATATTTTGTGTCAATTTGGGCTTGACTATACTTCAATGTTCTACAATAAAGCCAAACACCGGAAAATCATGCAAGTAACTGAGAAGTATCATTTATATAACATATTATGCTAACTAATAACTGAAATGATGAGGATAATTTTTCAATAGCAAAACAATTGTTTTCAGTTTATAAATAAATATTAAATCAAAATAAGCTGCTAGAAATATAAAGCGAAAGCAAAAACAAAATCTAAATAGATTCAGGGGAGCAAAAATTTGAAATATTATCTAAATTTAAGATGAATGTCATTAATTCATGATCTAGTTTCTCTCTTTGAATTTTCAAGCCTTTATTTTTACAGTTTGTTATAGCACAGTGGTTGCCTTCACATTCTTTAGCAGATGATAGAATATATTGAAATAACATTTTGAGCTGCAAATTTAGTTTTTCAGTCATGCTTTTTAGGTATTAGATATCTACAAAGTCAACATATCTATGAACTTCTCTTCTTAGCTGCAAAGTTGACGGCTACACTTAGAGGTTTAAGATAATGCAAGTATACCATATTGAGGCAGACGCATGCTTCAAACAGTAAATAAAAAATACCTATCTGCCGTAAATCGTCTATTGAATTTGTAACTATTACCTGACGACGCAGCAGGGCCTGCGACATGTCACGAAAATTCACTAGACGATTTATGGCAGATAGGTCTTTTTTTAACTACTCTTAAAGTTTAAAATGACACATCGCATTCAAGATTGGATGGATTTTCACTGATGTACAACACTTTGAAAATAAGGACATTTGATTTGACTTAGCATGTAGGGCAAAACAACACTGCCACCAAATAATACTTGTTGATTATGAACGACAGGAATAAGACCTTTTATAAACTTGAAGCTGATCGCAAAACACCGAACTAATAAACTTGCTGATTCATTCAAAGATTTATTCCTAAAACTCCGTTCAAAAAACGTTTATTTTTGTGTATATGATGATGAAATTCATTGATGAATATCTATTAGAACACTATGTGAAATTCTTCTGCACAATTCTGAGATCTAACCTTACTGCAATTTCCACAGTTTCTAATTTCAATTCTACGATCAGCTGCTTTCCATTATTGAACCGTTAACATCCGATTTCGTAATGAGCCTATTTACATAGGAATTACTTCCTCGGATACCAAGGGTCTATGCAAATTCAGGAACACACTTTGCCACAGAAGTTCCAATTTGATCTTAGCAAGGATCCTTATCTGGATTCAAGGGGAGGTTGAATACAATAAACTCAATATTGTATTGAGGAAATGTGCCTTGACTGTTCATGAAATTGAAAATTGTTTTGAAAGATAGTCAAGTTATTTATTGTAAATTCGTACAAAAGGTTGGTCAATATATTTCGACTATTTATCAAGTAGGCATGGTGTAAATAGTCGAAATATATTGACCAACCTTTTCTACGATTTTACAATAAATAACATGACTTTCTTTCAAAACAATTTTCAATTTCAATGTTGTGTGTCGGAGCAATTTCCACGCGCCACACACATTGTCAGCGATTTTTCAGCTTTCGTCTAGTCTTTAATGATATAGAAGTAGGCTACATGGCAAAAGCCGAGGGATAGAGAATAAATTCCTTTCTTCCTTCACCTGATTTGCATTACACGCCACCATTCTTTGATAAAGGAATCAGTCCACGTATAATCTGCAAAATGCTGTAAAATGACACCCAATGCTTGCAAACTTGCCTACGCGCTAGTTTTGGTTGGCTATTATTGCTAAATTATGGAAGATGAAGTAATGTGACAACTCCTTGCCAGTAAGTCGAAGTCCGGAGTCTTTCAAATCACTTGAAGTGACTTCGACTCCTGCCAAGATGATAGGATTCCGGGATTCCGACCCCGAAACCCAGGTTATCAGCTTATCTGAATGATAGCTATATATATTGCTATATAAATGATTCAAATTTATTGCTACAAAATTATATAACATAACTTTGATTTCATAAATGAAATATCTTGATTTTTGGAAGAAGTCCTGATTTTTGAGGAGTCTTTCACATGGCATTGAGGGGTTGTTCATGGATATTAATGAACATGTCCTCTTTATGTTCACGATCTATTCTTGTGGATTCCAAAGGCATTTTATAGAATGGTGTAACAGAAAATTTGATTTCCATGTTAGCTGCACAGCTTCTTATATGGTTGCTGACAGGTACATCTAGGTAAGAGTATTTAGCCTCCTGAATCTGTTGTCGATGAACAGTTAACTCTATGGCGAAGGGTATCACCTGACTGGCCGATATAATAATCATTACAACCTAAACAATTTGATTTATAGATGAGGTTAGAAGAACTGCAAGTCAGGTTAGACCTAAGAAGCCAGACTACTGGCTGAAACACGGCGTGAGATGGGTAGTTTTTCATTTTTGGTATTCACTTACATTTGCTTTGATTTTTTATATATATGATACAGTCGAACTTCTGTATACACTCTTAAAAAAATTGGTTTCCTGGAAAACCAATTTTGGTTTTTCAGCCTGTCCCGGGGGTGAAACCAAATATGGTTTTCCAGAGAACCAAATTATATTGGTTCTCTGGGAAACCAAAAGTCATCGGTTTTCTGGGAAACCAAAATTGGTTTTTTAGCTTTATATCTTGGTTTTCTGGAGAACCAATATCGGTTTCACGAGTGACCCGATATTTGTTTTCTATAAAATATATATACTAAATAATAGGCCTAATATAATAATAGTATAAAATGATATTATTAATTCATTTTTTAATATAATTCTGATATGTTCTAATATATTTACTTCATTCGTACTAATATCATTTTAAAACAACATGCACAAATTGTTGGCTCAGCATAAAATAAGCTCAACAAAGTGGTCAAAAGAATTATTGTGAAAAATGTGTCAAAAATGCGTGAATACTCAAATGAGGTATTTTGAAATTTACAATTTATCTAAAACCATACAGGATTTCCCAGAAAAGCCCCCGAAACGTCAAGAAGTCATTGTTTCTTATTTTTCACTTTTTTTCAAGTCAAGCTTGCATAAAATAATACAAGAAAAACGAGGGACGATGTCTTTAGTCACAAAATTTCCCATGAAGTTGAGACATTTGCTAGTCTTCTCCAAGATAGTAAATAAAATCACAGATAGGCCTTCCGCAGGATGCACGCCCATCGAATCCGGTGCAGCGCAAAAAAAACCACTTCGTCGAATTTTTCGATGCCAATACTCGTTGCCACTGGAGTTGAACTCGCTACTGAAAAAAGGAAAAAATAATCTCAGAAGGGATATCCTCAATATTAGGACTGTGTAGAAGAAGCATTTAGAGAATTGCGGCAATATAGTACGATGTTATTGAAAAGGTGTGTAATAAAACTCAACTATGAAATCAATGTTTGTTGATGCGAAAATAATGCCATATAGGCCTACACTGTCATAAATAGTATCATATACAGTCGAAGCTCGTTCATTCGAACACGAATAATTAAGATTTCGTTTAATTAAGATCATACGGCCGTGGCATTTTTTGTATCTTTTGCATATATAAGCTGATGTTTAATTAAGAATTTTGATTATTCAGAGATTGAAAATCTGGAATGTATGGTCTTAATTAACGAGCTTTGACTGTAGTGTAATCAGAAATAATGATAGGCAATAAATTTCTCAGACAAAATTTTGTACACAATTAGCGGCATGCACATAAAAAACGACGCCATGTGAACCAAGAACCACAAGAAGAGCTTTTCTGTACAATAAGCGGCATGCAAAGTAAATTCGGCTGTTAACAACAAAAGAGAGTTACGCATTATAGCATGCAAAATAAACTCCTCTACACAGTAAGTAGCATTGTTGGGCTTGCACAAAACATGGCGAAATCAAAACCAATTAATAAGCATGCAAAAGCAAAGATTTTCATGCAAAATCAGCGCGAATTAAACGGCAAAAGTTGTTTACTGCAGCTACTGTAATTTGGCGATGATATATACGTGTACATTAAATGACACTTGTTCTTAACTGAAAGTGCAAAGTAAATAAATTTTATTTATTTATTTATTTATTGCATTTGCACTTTCAGTTTTGAACAAGTGTCATTGGTATAACTAAGTTTCAAAAATTCATTTATTCATGATTTCCAATGTATGAGGCAAATTGGAAATTCATCACGGCTAAAATTAAACTTGTATAAAGCTACAATGTTCAGCAGATAATATAGGACTTCATATATATTCTACAAGGCTATAAGGCTGATATAATACATCATATTGGTTAGACATAGGGATTTGTAAAAGCTTTGAAAAGTGGTCGAACATGAATATGAAATCGTTCGTATACATGTATTGTAAGCGATTTCTACATACATGTAGGCTACAAACAGAGTAGTCACGGTAGTCATGAGATTTAACGACAAAATTGCTAGATGCCCGAATGATTTACAGGGGAATACTTACATGAATACTCATATTCATTCATAATTAAATAAAGTAATTTAAGATTGAATTGCAAACAGTATTTAAGCATGTCAGCTATACAGTACAAGAAGGACTGTTGGAAACAACTGTTAAAATCTTCTGATATACTCACGTTTTGTGTGGATCATATGTAATTCCATACATAGTGCAATGAGGGATAAACGTTGAAAACAGCAAAACAAATTTCACAGTACCACAAGAAATAAGATGACAGCACGTTTAAGTCACTGCACATGACACGGTCACTAGAACAAATGCGTCAATGAAGGAAGAAAATCAGACTCACCTCATTCTTGACGTCATGGCAACGATACAAATGTAGATCCTCGAAACCGATTGTTTTTCGTAAAGAAAGACTTTGCTATCAGTAAATCATTAGCAATTTTATTAATCATTTATTAGTTTGTACATACATCTGTAAAAACTTATCAAAGAAGCATGCTTTCTCTTAAAAACAAAGTGTCACGTAATCTTTTCCTTTGGAGAGATTCCGCTCGCTAAATTTAGGCCAAGTCATCGCAGCGAGATAAGAGAGTACGGGGAATTACGATATGTGCAGCAGTGAATGAAAGAGAGTTAACCTTCAGCAGATGATAAAGAAGACACCGGAGTGTTAATATATAGAGAGAGAATGATAAAACTCCATAACTGTCCAACATTCAATTCTAAAGTAGAGTTTTTGTGTTTAATGAGTCCATGAAATTTAAATTTCTGGTGTGAAATGAGAATGTGGAATACAAATAGGCTGGGAATAGGTCCTAAACAGCACAACTTTAAACACTTCAAATCATCCTCAAATAATCCATCATTCATATCACTATTGATAGATGAAGATTCCGCGTGGTTAATAATCTAATATACTTTTTGGGAAATCAGTAGTTCTGCTATCCCTAACATGAATGTCCGTATACAACTCTACACAAACGAGGATCTGTCAATAGATCTCCTTCGACATGCAATAGTACGTAGAAAATCAAATTTGATTTCCACGACACTTAATACCAGGATTCATCAAAAATCAATTGCATTTTCATTAATTGGTCGTAATCATTTGATTGTTTCTGTTAGACATTGCAATTTTTATTGATTGCTTCTTGCATCAAAATTGATCTGCTGGTTGACCCAACCCAATATAATTGCAAACCGAACTGGTTTCTGGACAACCATTTGGTTTTCCAGAGAACCATTTGGTTTCCCAGAAATCCTTTTGATTTTCTGGAGAACCAGTTTGGTTTTCCAGAGAACCGTTTGGTTTTCTGGAAATCCATGTGGTTTTCTGGTGAACCAATTAAAAACCAAAATTTTTTAGAGTGTAGTGAACCTCTACAAATTGAATCACTCCGCATAGTGAATTAAATTTTTGATCCCTTCAAAAATGGTATACTTTGCGCTTGTTGCATATCTCTACATAGTGAATTTCTTCATAGTGAATACAAGTATATTGTTTAGTCCCTTGGTTGTCTATACCTCTACATAATGAATATTTTACATCAAGTATGTATTGATGTTTATACTTTGTAATTACTACGTATGCCATGTACGTATACCACCTCTATTGAGGCGAGAAGCTCGATGATACTTATTACTCCAAAGCTTCCTAAGTTATTAAAGTCTATGAGTCTACAATCTAAATTTAGATACAAATCAATAGTTAATGTAGCTAATAGTTTCAAGTTAACGTGCACTGTTTTGCTTTTTCAAGCGTACCGACTGTTGAGTCAGATCAGAGAATTCCTTGAAACGAAAGTGACCTTGAAGCTTGATCAACAAACTTTTGATAGAGCAGAAAACACGAATGCTTATGTTGACGAGCGACGCTCTGTACATACTCGTATTGACGGTTATTTCCATCGTTCATGATAAATGATACATGCAGCTTATACTGTCTACAGTACTGACTATTTTATAATAGTTGCATTTTGCATCTTGAGTTTACATTATCATTTAACATGACATTGTGATACAATACAATTATTACTGGTAAATACTCCTGTAAAATTAGTTTTCTAAACACTTGTATTAGTTTTCATTATTTAGTCTGATTGTCTTGACTTTATTCTTACTTTAAAACCAATATCACATGAATTTTGGAAAATCTCCAGTGAACTCTCCTCATAGTGAATTTTTTATCTGGTCCTTTGAAATTCACTATGTAGAGGTTCGACTGTGCCAATTTTTGAAGTCGTTCCACACGACGAATGGTGTGTCGAATCCGCACGTCGAATTTAATTCAAAGCATGGGCGCATTTAGATGGTTTCGGCTTAAATTTTTCGCCGTGCGTGTATAGCTAAATCCTTAAAAACACTGTGTTCAACTCATAATTTGAAATAACAAACAACAAATAAAGCGGTTCAATCAATTCTGGCCACGCCTACATTTTATGTACACACTGAAAGAAACAAGTCTATCTTCTCACCACCATGTTCACCATCAAGAACACAAAACATTTTTCAGACAGTTTTATAACTAAGTATGATGTACACGTGAGGGAATGACACTCGTCCTAGTCACAGATGAATAGAAACCGTGAGGAGTTATATGAAGACATATTTAAGAAAACAACATTAGCTCACCACCTGTATTTCTGTCCTACGCTTATTTCATGTAATTATCCAAGCAGTATTTCCGCATTCTTCAAATTCAGTAATCTAATGACTGCTTCATGTTGTCTGTGACATGTCTTGATAACAAATTGATATCTGATTAGAGGTTAACAGTGTGAACAAGGAAATTTAATAACAGAGGAGGCGTTGACGGCCTTGACTACTCCATCATTTTCTGTACTATTCAGAGCGAATTCACGGATTGTAAACTCCCTCATCATGTAACAATGGCTGACTGTCAAGAGACCTATTTCTGATCATGTCATGAGTGATTGATATCATTGCCAACTCATTCTGTCACCGTAGACTCTGATGCGAATCTCTTAGTCAGAATGATGAATGGAGATCGGAGTAAATCGACAATTATCTCTGTAACCAAGCTGCTGAAATAAATGCATAAAATTTACACATTTTCGCCGATATATCGGCCTGTTCATGTAGAAAAGGATTTTTCAAATTAATTGCTGTGTATTATGTATGTAAGCAATGTGTTACATAATTATGTATGTATTATGTAAATATGTGTATTTAGCAATATGATTATGTGAATATTTCTATGAAAATTTGTCTTGTCCGTCCAAGAAGGGCAAGATAGCCATTTTCTTGAGAGAAGGAATATCAACTTTTCCTCACACAGCTGTTGTACAGTCCGAGCGCAGCGAGGGAGGGACAGATACCTAGGGAGGAAATGTTTATTTCCTCTCGAAAGAATGTAGCTTTTCATTTTGTGACTTTTAGATGTCTATTGTTCATTATGAAGTTAATGGTTGCATCGCGAAATCTTTGAATGGGCTAATCAAGGGACTGTATCGATATCTTGGTAGTCTCTGGCTAATCACAACTTGTTTACAGACTTCTATGATTTTAATACGCAGGAGATTACAGAAGAGAAATTAACTGCGAGATGAAAAGTTAGCTTTGTGATCCGGTGGGACTGAAAAATTGATTTTTCCTCCCGGCAGTTTCCATAGAAGAGATATCTTTTTACTCCCACACAAAATGAAAAGGATTTTTCAAATTACTTGCTGTGTATATATCTTCATTATATCATCCCTGACCCGTACGTTGATGCTGTTGGTATCAGACGCTATGATTTTGATATCAACAGGAGACATTAGGTTGGGGGAGCAACTCTGGTGATGCTTGGAAATACCGGAGTCTCCAGTTTTGGCATGTTCTGTAATCCGTGTATGAAGAGCACGAACTGCACTCCCGATGTAGTTGCAGTGACATGCTCTACAAGAAACTTCCCACACAACCATAGCTTTCATACAGATGCTATTGTTCGAAATTACACAATTACTCAAATTGCAAGCATGCCTGGAAGATTTCTTTAGCGCCATTCGGAATGCAATGTAGGAATGATCGGATGCGCGCACAGGTAGGTTGAGGTTGCGAGAAATTCTTAAAATTTTGTCATCGAAGGGAATTTAAATGAAAGAGGCATTGTGCTTTCTTTCATAAATGAGGCAGATTAGAACGATTTCAAAATGTTGGAAAATGCTTAGGGTAATCATTTAAAGTCAGTGTCTCGTCAAATTCACGCAAACATTCATTCTTGCTGTTATGCATCGAATACCCGTGAATCTTTCGTGCATTTCACTCTCTACAATATTGATTTCCTGTTGAATGGGCAACACACTTATAAATCGCAAAAAGAAATTTCTCTGCTGATTTCTGGTAATATTGGGTAAACTCTAGCAGCGAAAGACAATTCTCATCAGTGAGATGAGAATACTGAGAAATTGATGTTGGGTGAAGGATATCCATCGCGTCAAGAATCGCTAGAGATTTCTCGCGATTTGTGGTCAAAATAGAAATGTCATTGACATGTCTTGTGAAGAGGCATGTTACGAAATCTTATGATCTGCTTGTCTAATCGACCCATGAATAAAATTGCCGAGGGACTTGAAACGCAGGCACCCATAGGCAATGTTTTTTTTTCGGCGATATGTCACACTACTGATTGATTATTGTGGTCAATATATCCGCAATGTGCCGCAATACTGAAAATTGTTATTCTCTAACTATGTTACGGCGAAGCTTCCCTTGGTGGGATAGGCGACTTACCAGCGCTGCAAAAGGATATTTGACGGAAGTTTCTCTATTACTCAAAAACGGGAAATACACAATCAATGTATCCTTCAATGCAAGGGCGTGCGCGCACTAAGCGGCCAGGTCGCGACCATTGAGGAGATGGGAAGTGGTCTACTTGCGCGCGCACTTTGCCGACGCGGCCAATGAGATCGACGTACCGACGCACACGCGGCCAAGATGTCGCGGCGACCAGTAAAATACATTGCAGCGTTTGACAGAGCGTGCAGTTGGCGACCCTTCTCGTGACAAATACATAATAAACTGCTGCAACCTCTTCCTCACTCATTTTTCCTCAACAAATGGCGTCGATTGGCGGCTGCCGCAGCCGCTTTCATGGTCGTGCATTTTTGGCCCTAACATGCGGAGCAGAAACTCTACACAAAGAGATAACAGATCGACTACAAGTGGCTCAAAGAAAAAATAGAGAGACGCACGCTCGGCATTTCCTACCGCGAACGAAGAAGTAACACTGAAATTAGATCCATCAGTGAAGTGCAAGATGTGTACGAGAGAATAAAGAAACTGAAGTGGAGCTGGGCAGGCCATGTCAGCCGCTACGGAGACGACCATTGGTCCGAACTTTTGACGGAATGGACCCCTCGCAGACACGTACGTGCTGCTGGATGTCCAAGAAAGACATCGACACCTTCAACGGTGGCGTCAACTGAGGCTCTGCCGCGCGTGATCGCGCATTAATTCTTGATGAAGCATGTTGAGTTTACATAAAGGATTCTTCCTGTCAATATATAAATTCACAAATGCAAAGTTTTTGAATTTGGAATTGTCTTCTTATTATGCATCATGCTTGAAATTCAAATTTCAAACATGACTCTTTATTGTTTTTGTACTTTTTAGTTCTGCACGTGATCAGCAATTACTGAATATTTTCAGAATCATGTTGATTTTATCCTCAACGTCAGGATAGAAGTCACCGAATTGGGTTGTTTTTTCACCTGTATATTAAATGCTAAAATGTGCAATTTCAGTGATATTTGAGGTGAACTAAAAGTTTGAATTTTTTGACCTTTGACCTCATCTAATGCAATGATTTAGTCTCAGAGCGATTAACAATCATCGTTTTGTTAATCACCTTAACCAGATCTTTCGATTAGTGTTTTGTTTATTGGTCTTTGTTGTCATTTTCATGATTTTCAGATTGATGTGTGGTTTGGCAGAGATGGTGCAATAGTTTGAGAGATCAGCGGGGAGAGGGTTAAGAATAGATATTTACTTTCCTCCCTTTAATCAGTATTTGTTTATAATGCTTGATCCTTGCGATAAATTCGGGAGATATGTTTGGGGAATGCTTTTATTCCACTCACTTTGTTTTCAGTGCTTTCCTCAGGCAACAACCCTTCATTGAAGATATCACTTTGCTTGATATGGTTGTATTTCCCGGGGACACCTTTCTGAGGTGACATTGCTGTGAATCCTGGTGGAGGAGCGTCATAGTCTTTCCGAAAAACTGAAACAGAAAATATTTGAAAAATTAATACTCATAGAATTATGAAAGGATTATTCTGAAATTAAGATTGCTTGAGAAATTCTACCTTACAGTAATACACAAAATGTCTCTACAATCCATAGCTGTGCGCACGTCAACTTATGAATAACGCTCAGCAACCCGGTAATCCTCGCGCAGAACAAACGTGAAGGTATCAATTTTTAAAAATGGCGGTTTATTTCAAGACATTTTGTGATTTTTATATCAAGACATGATTTTTACTTAATTGTCAGTAATTATTGCATTGAATTTGCAGTTTGTGATTTACATCGAGTAAACCTTAGAGTCAACATGAAAATTCAGTACGGTCATAATGAGCTACTTTGATTAATACAAGTACATGTATACGATGTAGATGACTATATTGCAATCGATGATGCACAATTCATTAAAGTTGAAATACTAGTTTAGCAGAAACGGAAGGGATAAAAAGCACTGTTTCACATTACGGTGCGTTATAATAACAAAGGAAAGCTCATATCGATAATCAAAGGCACAAAGATAACTCCCCATTATTTTATGGTCGAATTTCCATTAAATTAAAGAGCACAAAATTAGACAGTATTTCGGCGTCCCGCCCTTCGAAGGCTGATAGAACTAGGTGGACGAAATGGGGACTTCACAATTAGTCATCCTGTCTAATAAAAAGGCAATTCTAATAAGCCAAATAAAATTCAATTTTTCGATGTTTCCACTGTTCTGTCTAATTAAATGACAGCGAGAAAAAAAAAGAGAAAAAAGTATATATTTGTCATAATGAAAATCAAAAATTACAGAGACAATTATGAAAAAACAGTTATTTGCAAGTAAGGTCAGAGAGACCATTAATGACCAGAGAGCTTAAAACGACGAAGCTATTTTGCCGGCGATTAGTAGTGCACATTGGGACCAAAACATGTTTTCGTATAGATTTAGGAATAATGTAACACAACGGATGTCCGGGATGCAAGCACTTGTTGTAGAAGCTTTTAAAAGCCGCCAGTCTAATTGCATGAAATCTTGTCATGTCATTGCCACAAGAACACTGTGCAGGGCAAATCAGTCGCCTTCCTCGTTTATACAAACTGTTGATAATATGATTAATTTCATAACTGAGAACACCAAATAACTGAGTACAATACATGATTAAATTTTCTATTAACACGTGGAAAGTCAACCACAATTCGTCATGTTGTAGAACATCTTTCAAGATCTTCAACAAATATAGACGTTTTGAGCATCTTCTTAGCAATAAACTGAAATGGGAATCCCATTTTAAAGTTTCATTCCACACAACACCAAGTAATTTGCATTCGCTGACAATTTCAAAAGGGAAAGGAAAATACATCTCAAAGTTTTTTTTCTTATACAAACACATTTTGTTTTTGACAAATTTAATTTCAGATAATTCTTTTCTGCCCAGTCATTTATAGTATAAAATTCAGATGTAATCATTTCGATAGATCCAGGTACATCAGATTTAAAAATTGGACACACTTGAGACACGTCATCAGCATACATGATTAATGATGTGTTATGAGACAGGGACATTATGTCGTAACAATACAAAATGAACAAAAACGGGCCCAAAAGGGAACCTTGAGGAGCTCCGCTAAGCACCTGCAACTCTGAGCTAACAATTGACCCAAATTTGACCCTTTGATAACGATTACTTAAGTAAGAAGACATAAACTCAACAAAACGTATAGGGAACTAAAGAAGTCTTAATTTCTGAAGCAATACTTCGTGACTGATGGTATCGAAGGCCTTTGAAAAATCATAATTCAAGAGCATGCAACCAGTAACATCAGGTTTTTCTAACAATTCTGTAATAATATGATGTAAGGTAACAAGACTGGATGTTGTACATGAATTTCTTTATAAGCAAATTGAAAGCTGCGTACACGTTCATAGAACGCAGTACGCATGGTCGAAAGCATCAAGGGATTTCATCACATTTACCTGCCACATGTTGAAAAGTGCCAAAAACTCTTCTCCAATGGACAAATAAGTCTTCTTCCAAACAATGGGTCGAAGAAACTTTATTTTAACACAGCGTTGTCACTAAAATCTCTTTCGTCGTATCTCGAACGGATGTCTTTGATTATTGGATTAAATATGATATTTTTTCTATATATTTTAGTGCGCTTATCATTGATTTGCAATGTCCTTTCTCAAAATAGTTACGACAGATAAGCAGCCTAGTCTGCCTAGTTAATTAAAATGATTAAGCAATGAACTCAATAATGACTCGTCGGACTTTTGAGATATCGTGAATTAATCGTATTAAAGTTATGCTATTTTTTTTAATTGTCCACATACAAGGTCGAATCTCATCTTGGAATCTTGTATTGTCAACATCTGTACCTGAAACATATTGAACATGATCATCGCGGTTCATTCTTGATGGCAATATACATTCTCATACGATGATGAAAGTCATCCCAGTGGCCATTTATAATACAATATGATACTTACTAATTTAAATTATTAATGAAAGTAGTCCTAATGAGGACTGATGGCGTTCTCCAATCCGCAAGTGTACAGATGCAATGCTACTGTGACCATTGGATTAATCAGTTCTTAAAAGAACTCAATGGAGCTTTCTCGTGGCAACGAATTAAAATTGATCAGCTTTGGCCCAATATCTGGTAAAAATGGAAATCTTAAGACTTGTATCACGACTCATTCTTGCTGTTAATATACTAATACCATAGATTCCAAACACTGCCGTATACACGTTCAAAACAGACGTCTAATATACTGTACCGACTACAGATGCTGATAGTGGAAAAGAATAAGACAATGGTCACCATAGGTTAAGGAAATTAAAAATGGATATTAATCCAACAACAGGAAACCGATGAATAAAAATTGGAAAAGTGGAGGTAAAATATGGAAATACGATGCTACTACACCGATTACAAGTGAACTATATCTGACACTACACAAAGTGGATAATGGTGAGAGTGGATAAGTGGAAAGTCGATAATGGAGGTAAACAATAGAACTACAATGACACTCTACTACACCGAAAGCAATGAAACTATACACACTGTACCTAAGACTACACATGGAAAATACTATTTCGTCACTTGAATTTGTTATCGCCAGTTTCTGCATCCGTCTATAGCACTTCATGTAATTCCACATTTCTTCATTTGAATTACAATACATCGACCACTACTTCAGCTACCGATTAAGGGATATAAAACATAATACTGCAGTCCGTCAGTCATATAATAATCATGTTACTTTCTTCGGTTTAATATTTCAATGTCGTCGAAGTCTTGATCACATGGATGATGGCCGAGACCTGTTATAAGGAAAATATGGATCTTTTTCCTTCCACCAGGTTGCGTTACAGCAACATGATGGTTCATTTCTTATTTTGGCTCTTGCCATTGTCACTAAACACGTCAAGGTCTTTCATATGAGGAAGACGACTTCCTCAGTCTCACAGTTCCCTTTGTACTCTGACTACCATGAAGCCAGCTTCAGATCTGAGGTCGTGGATCCTCTCATTCAGCATCCATATCTTCTCAATTACTCACCGCAAAGTACAGATATGCGCTTTACTATCAGTACATCACCATTTTGCCTACGCAAAAGGATATTATAAAGAAAAACGTATCACATGTACTGAAAGCTGATATACGTGTTGCTCCTTCATCAAAAAATGTTTGCTTCACATCCAACACGTGATGAAAGCACTGATAAATGATTGAAGGTCATTAAGAGAGGAGGCCGATGACTACCAATTGTAGTTTCTGTTGAATCGCTAAATTTATCATTATTAAGTTATGCAGAATCTACGAGTACATTGTACAATCATTTAATAAGCCCTTTGAAAACGTGCACACGTGTCTCTAGGTACGACACTTGCATTTCAAAATGATAACAATTGCAATACTTTATTTAAACAAAGCAATTAAATTTACTTTAATTCAGGGTCTAGACATTTTTCTAGATTATGTCATAATTTGTTACTACGGGAATAGAGATTTTGGATAGTAACCGATGAATATACTATTTGATTATGACACTTATGTATCTTACATGACTGATAATCAAATTTGTACGAATCATATTTGTTAAAAGGGCTACAGAATAGCGCAAAATTGTACGGGTCAGAGACCAGTCAGCTGCTGTCGAACGACCGGTCAAAGATCGGTCAATGGAGACATAAATTCACCGGTCAACCGACCGGTCGAGAAATATTACAATTGGTCGGGTGGAGAATCGACGAATCTCGACCGGTTCCACTTTTGGTGCAGATGTAATAAAAGCATAAAGTGTATATAAATGTACTCAAACCAATGACATTAAATGAATTAAGCCAAAGCTTTGGCACACTTCACCACACCACCCGCATGGAAATTTGATAAAGCCGAAACGCGAGATAAAAGTTCAATTTAACGAACAAAATTGCCTCAGCAGTCTCAGAAGCTATTTCTTATTTTCATACTGATTCCGGATACAGGGATTGACAGCCTTTTTGCAAAAGTAATAAGTTTCTTTTGGATGTCACAAATATGACTCAAGTTGTCATTTTCTTCTCCGAATGGTCCATCAATGAGAGCAACGAGGTTCTTATTTCTGATGTACCGATTGACTCTCAGTGTCACGGACTTTATCTAGGATTTAAACGAGCAGGCTTGTTAAAGAGCCAAAAGGGACATACAAAAATAGCTCTGCAAGATTGGAGCAGCGTTCACGTGCTGGCAGAGTGTTTCGCGGACTTTGCCGCCAACAGTTTGTCAGCACGACCACGCCAGCAAATAGGATGGCGATCTTCTTAGCGAGCACTGAACCTTGCGACGGGTTGGGTAGCAAAAGTCTTTGCCGCGCACCGTAAATTCAGCAATACGCCTGCCGCCTGTCTTGTCTTCATATATAAGAGCGAGACTACGCGCCGGCGGTTGGTCTTTAAGAAACGACGAGTGCCTCGTTGCGGCAGGAATCAACTGGCGCAGCACAGGCTGCCATCACACTCAGCATGAGAGATATGAAGATGAACTGGTCGCAATGTATAGTGTTGACTGGATTCAGCAGTCAGACTGTGTTTTTTGCAAGAGCGCGCGGAGAGTTGTAGGAAAAGAAAAACGCTTGACTGATGAAATAGCCTATAAGCGTATATTCACTGTCGGATGTCACATATTATGTGACAGAGCACTGAAGCATGTGATTCTTTCAATGTTCCTTCCGAGTTGATTTCACGAGCCGAATAGAAATCGAAAGAAAAAATTAAGTAAACCTGCAACTTATGTATTTCACCCGATCAAAGCTGTCGTAGTGGTTGGGAGTGTATTTCTCCCACGATCATAAAAATCATCCCAATATTCATCTACTAGTGTAAACTAGTGTAATTGAATTATTAATTAATGAAAATGAAGAATTATAATTAATGTAATTTTAAGCTTACTAACTAGGGCTGTGCGCTAACCGCCCCTGTTCGCACCGGTGAATCGTTCTATGAGCCGAAAATGTTGAAAAGTTGCAGTGAGGCACTTATCAAAACATCGACGAAATATGATTTGTTCCGTGATCTGGATTGTCGTGTAATAGTCAATTGAAACTGCAAAATCTTGAAGGGAGGGTCTCTATCCTTCATGATAAATTCTTGATTCTCATCGTACAGAGCCTGCACATCTCTCCAAACAGAAATCACACAGACGTGTAACAAAAAAATGGTACAACTCAGCCTGGTCCCATTGCCAAATATGTAGATACTGGCATTTCGTATTAGTTAATGCACGACAACGTCGAGACCGCGAAGCGGACGATGCGCTTGAGGCGTGCATTAACAAACTTAATGCTACATTCCACTGTACATTTTGACGCCACGCTGCACCCTTTTCGCACTTTAGTCAAATCTATAGCGATGGACATTGCACTGTAAACTGTAGACAGCCAAAAATCAGATAAAATAACAGTCAAAATGATCAGACAATTGCAACAGACAACATGAGACAATGAACAACCAAAAGTGGCTGTTCAGAGCAGCCAAGATGAGACAATTATTAGCCACAATATCAGACATTTCTGTCTACTTTTCTAAAAGTATTGTCTCTCAAACTCAAAGTGTTTAAATATGATCAAACTATTCAACATCAGCTAATGGAAACTAGTCACTCCTAATCACATAGGTTCTAACTCTGCTCCACTCATTCACACTCGCATTATGAACAACTCTGATACTTTACAAGTCCGCTGTGTCAATGTCAACTTTAGGGAAGTATATAGACCCTTAAAAGCTGTAAAAAACATTGTAAAAACAGAATTAAAAGATGGCATCAATACGTCAAATATCCAGACCTGTTATTGCCATGCCTCAAGGTGCAGAACCCTACTTATTTACAACATTGCATATTCTATAATTGAAAATTATCAAGGATGCCATCCAATTTCAATAAAAGTGTATATATTAGTCATAAGTAGTATGATAGGCAGTAAACGCAATAATGTAAATTAGTTCGTGCGATGAGACAAAAATTGTCTGACAAGCAAGAAATTTGTGTGATAATACGCAGTAAGTGCCAAAATACTGATGTGGCTCACAAATTATCTGGTAAGTGGCTGTTTACAGTTTACAGAGTAGAAACAATTGATGAGTGCTTGTCCACGGTATTGAGGACACGAAGGAATCATATGCTAATGCATGACCATTGGTTAATGTATTCATGAAGTCGAATATAAGAAAAAGGAAGTTTATCTGCTTTATGCGATACATGATAGAGTTCTTGAAGTGAAAGCTACCTTAGCGTAATCATAGCGGCGTTTGTTAGTGGTCTTGGCACGTGCTTCAGAATAACTCTATACCCTGTGGGAACGAATCTTGCGAAAAACTGGCGAATGTCAGCTGCAGAATATCATGCTACAGTTCAGTTATATTTGCGGGATATTCGCTGGCGAAGTTCGCCGGCGACAATTCGCGCTCTATATGTCACCTTTTACTTTTGACTTTCTCTCTTATTTTCTTTAGTAATCCGCCTCTACAGCCGAGGCTCTATTTTCTCCCTCACCTCCTCACTATCCCCCACGCCACATATGGCTAATCTATATAAAAAATAAGTGCAGACTATCATTCTTTGATAATGATAAAAATGTAGAGAATCCGCATATATCAATTTTCATAACATCTCTTGACATTCAATAATTAACAACAATGACAAATATTTGAATAATATCATAGTATCTACTGCGACATAAATGGAAGATAAATACTTTTTTAGTTTAAGCCTTCGTGAATTAAAAAAAGATCACTTTTTATCAGATCAGACTGAGTATACAATATATTTTCATGTGAAGGTAATATACGAACATTACTACTTACCACTAATTAGTTGCTACAATATCCACGATTTCGCCGGTTGGCGAAAAATCAGCTCGCATTAGTAAACAAATATCTACCAACTAATTATAGCAACTTTTTCGCCACCTGTCGTGTTTTAAATTTACACATGTTTTTGGATAAATGATGACCATTTTCACATGCGGAGATAGTTTTTACACGAAAATGAACCTTTAAAAAAATTATCCACAAAATCGCTACCTCGCCAGATAATCTGTTGATATTAGCAAGATGCGTTCCCACAGGTTACTTAACCATTGTAAATATCAATTGTTCTATTTCTATGTCCAGAAATATGCGTCTGCATGCAACGGATGCATTGCATGCGTCATGCGATAATAGTCGTCAAATATGCACTACTTCTCATGCACGGCATGCGAAAATTTGGCCGTATAATGTTCATGTGGCATTAAATCTGAATATTGGTTCAAATTCTGAATAAATTCAGAGTCAAATATCAAAATAGAATTCTGATCATGAAGACCAAATAACTTTTTTCTTTTTTAGGAAGTTTACTGGTGAGAAAGAGACCCAGTCCTGCGAAGCAGTTCGGGGTGGTATACAAGCTTTCATGTTCAGAGGAGAATTGCTCATGGAGTTACGTTGGCGAGACGGGAAGGACAGTGGATGAACGAAGAAAGGAAGACAGGCGGGCCATCCGCTCCGTGGACGTGGACCGTTCGGAGGTTGCTCGACATTCTTTTGAGAGCGACCATTTTATTGACATGGGGTCCATGGAAGTGTTGGAGAAGGAGTCGCAGTGGCGAAAACGTATTGTGAAGGAGGCACTCTGGACACGAAAAGTTCAGTCTTTCAACAGCGTGAAGCACAGTATTAGTGACCACTGGAACTTTTTTGACTTTCTTCCTTTTTTTGACTTTTTTCTTTACTACTCACTTTTCTTCATTAGTATTATGTCTTAATCGTTCTTTTGACGAGAGAATGTTATTTGTGTACGCATAGATTTTGCTTGTTACGTTTAGTTTGTCAGACCTTGAGCATCATTCATTCCGTGCATGGCTTATGAACATTCGCCTGACGATGGCTGGCTGTAGCGGCTGAAAGGCCTCGCCAATAAAGAGAAATCGACGATATCAATCGTTTTGCGCTTCCCTCTCACGAAAAGTTACAAATAACTTGTTCCATACGCAACGTATAAGTTTCGGAAATATACTCACCAGATGCTTTTCTATCTTCTGCGTAAGCTTCAGGAACCAAACCGATTCCTACAGGAGCTCCTGTGTGTTTCATCATGTTCCTCATTGCGGCTTCTGCATTATCTTGTCGCTGGAAAGCATAATGAAGTTGAAGAATTGAAAGAAGTCACCAGATCATCAAGTATACCAAGCATGGACGGCCATTCGATATACATGATTGAATATAGAGTTTGACTTCATCATAGCTATCAAATGAAGATGGGAGGGCGCTTGGTAAAAATCACGCCCTATTCACGCAATACAGAATGGATTTTTGAGGGCAATGATGTAGGACATTTGAGGACGCGTAAGAACCTGAAAATGTCTTACATTGCTGTATGAAAAAATATATGTTAATACCACAGAATTAGATTGTTTAATCGTATCACTTTGCTAGAAGTGCAAACTGATTCAAACAGATGGCACATGCAGGAACTTAATAAGTGGGCTAAAAGAAATGTTTAATGCCTTACAGAGAGATAGGAAAAATAGTCGTGCGTCGCTTGCGGATTGCTCTGAAATCCTTCAAAATGCTCCGATCGCCACGACTGCTTCAGATTCGAAGAATTCAGATCATTGCGCAAAAGTTTTCTCGATAATGTTGGGCCCTCCGATCACTTTAAAAAAAGTTAGCAGGCGCACGAAAAAACGTTCACAAACTTCTCTGTAGAACTTGACATCGTCTGTGTCTCTTTGCTGTGTGATCCGGTTGATAACAGTCACTGAAACTTTGCACAATTTGGCGTGTTTAATGTTGAACTGGCTGCTCATTGTTCGATTGCTATGGTATTATGTCAGGAGATTGTGCCATTTCATTAACGTTACATGTTGCAATGCTTCCTTTCTAGTCAAACAGAAGAAGAGACGATCTGTCTAATTCTGCGGTTAATACTATTGTGCGTGATTGAAATGAACTGGGCGGTAAATGTACGAAAAATGCGAACATCAATGCTATGAATGAAGATATATTACCTTTCAAATGACAGATTGGTCGGCGACTCGGCACGTAGCGCCAGACAATTTAGGCAGATCATTTGAAAGGTAATACATGCATTGTTACTGAACCTAAAATCTATGACATTAAAAATCCAAGATTTTGATCTGTAAAGGACTAAAATCTATGATAATTTTCTTTCACTGGGAATGCGAAGATCATAGAAGTGGATAATAGCACACTTTCTATGGTATTGCTAATTTCTATGGCGAAGATGGACGGTGAAATGCTCGTACCTCAATGGTATTTCCAGGGATGTCTATGAATAATATTATATAGAACTCGGGATACACAACTCCCAAAGATATAACAATTCATATCAAAAAACAAATGTGAGCGCAATCATTTACATACATAAACACGAATCTAAACTTATAGAAATAATACTTTTTCGCGTGGAGCGATTGCGGCACTTTGGATACACCATTGCTGTGCAATGCCTTTCACAGCTAGGACGAGTGAAATTCCTGGTGCTTGGGAGCCATTTTCTATACCTGATATTTAACAATTCTCTGAATGTTGAATGCATCGTGCAATATATTCCGTGGTGTCTAACTTCTTAAAGAAAGTACTCCTTCAAAAAGATAGTGATGGTTACAAATAGTTTGACGCCTGGAATAATTCCACAACTGCATCCATTCTGAAATCTATGAAGCAATTCAAATTGTCTCAACTCCAAAATTAAGCCACCACACCATATGATGCAATCCATTATCTAATGATGACATATACAATGATATAACTATTTGATATTGTGAGCATAAAGCAAAAAAGCATAAAACATCTGCGATATGGACATGAGCTTCAGATCTGCACCATCTGTAATAAGGGAGCGAATAAAAAGTATACCGTCAAGATATTATTCGCATTTTACAGACTTTCTTTAGAAATTTGATGGTAAGCTTGTCCAAAAACAATAAACCGTGACAGCAATTTGACATAATAATCACTATAAAATCAGCTCGATTTATAATAATTTTCGGTAAAATGCGTAAGTGTATGTCATGCATCGCATTGATGCCGACATAAGTACACGTGTCTCCATGAAGTCTTACAGTTCCAATTAGGCTCAAGGCATGGATAAACCTGTCCACGTAAGTGTTACGATTTGCGAAAATTCAGCTCACAGTCAATTCTCCACTCTTTTGGAGTTGTGTATCCCGAGTTCTATATCATATTGTTCAT
Organism: Prostheceraeus crozeri; assembly: GCA_907163375.1. Taxonomy (NCBI): domain Eukaryota; kingdom Metazoa; phylum Platyhelminthes; order Polycladida; family Euryleptidae; genus Prostheceraeus; species Prostheceraeus crozeri. The sequence continues at coordinate 85,540 of CAJQUW010006702.1, forward strand.
AGACATCCCTGGTATTACATAGCAAATCAGACGGCCGTAATCATGCAATTAAGGCCGTCCAATGTAGCCATAGAAGTGGATAATAGTACACTAGAATGGAAGTTTGACATCTTGCCTATGTACAATGATGGCATATGGAAAAATCTATGGCTTGTAGATCTGCTTCGATCTTAAACATTGCATCATAGTGAAATTATTTGCCGAGTTGGTTGTGGAAGTTGTTGACACTTAATTACAGGATTTTCATGGAGAAAATTGCAAGTGAGATGGCAGCATTGTCTCATGTGAAATGACCTACTATTCCATGGTTTAATACACTGTATCTATTTGTAGCAGTCACTGACAACTATTTTCCAATTTTTCAACACTGGAATACGAATTAAAAATTGGTTCACAGAGTCATAATCGGACGTAGTCGGTGTAGTGGTTGAAGAACATCTCTAGAATTCTAATTATTGGATAATTTCTCCTTCTATATATTATATCAGGGATTTTTAGGACAGTAGTATCAGACATAGGCGCGATACTGTCTGATATTTCTGCCCGCAAAATCCATGATATAATGCTATTGTATGTAACTCTTGAGAAGTCTATGAATATTGCAATTATTGATCGCTGTTAGTCACAGATATTGGAGAGATAAAGAAATCTTTGATTGACTTTTACTGAAGTTTATGAAAGTTTTCTCTCTCAATAGATTTTAATTCGTGAAAAGATCGAAAGTCTATGAAAGTTTGCAAATATGAATAGATTTGAAATTCAGATTTCTATCTAAAAATGATTTGAAATATCAGTTTACCAATTCATTCATTAATGGATTCTCAAGCTGGAGTGACGGACGACAGTTCATGGCTATCTGGTGCGGTGAGAATTCTATGTGAAATTGGCGGGCATATAATGGTGCATTATATACCCTCCAATACCGGGCAATAATGCATTTCAATCATTTCTATGACCTGCAAAGCAATCGAGAGTGAAATACAATTTGGATTTTGAGATATATGAACAACTTTCATAGAAAAATGACATGTGAAATATCGGCGGACAGCCCTATTTACTCAGTAACAATGCACAGGGGATATGTACGTTAGTTCAGACTTCTAAAATATCTTTAACATGCATAGATGCAGATAAATACAGATATCATCATTACGAGATATATTATTGTTGCATTCTTTTTTCCACAATATACCATAGCTAAATTACGCAGTATAAAACTTATCTGCATTATTACTGTATCTGTTCTTTTAATAGCCGGGTCTCAGATTCTATCTCCTATTTTGACCATTCATCCACGAAGTGCTTATTGGACAGTTCCTCTTTGGAAACAGACTTCAAGTTTGGGATAGTTTTCGTTGTCAAAATTCTCAAGCTAACGGGATGTTTTGAGAAACGCCCCCTGCTGGGGTAGGACGATTAGCGCCTCCTGCTTATTTCCGAAGCTAAAGGTCCAAATTCAAAACAAAATACATCAAATAAAAGCTCTTATGATGACGAATCGAATATCATGATAACAAGATGTAAGAAGTAAAACGTTGAGATTAGAAATACCAATAAATATTAGTAAGTTTGCATTTTGTAATCCGCTCCAATTCCGAAAATTTCACAATTTTGAATTTTGAATTCGAAACATCAATGTCTAAACGAAATCTATAAAGGAATTATCATTTTCTGTTCAAATTGATACAAGAACACTTTCTTTAATAAATTCGAATATTTCTGATATTAATAAGGATGAAAATAGTAAGCTGATGTTATTCAAAATTGATGGACAGCTGTGAACACGTAGAAAATAAGCTATATTATCTTGCAATCTTGGAGTTTGTATCTTCATTTGTTCAGGTGCTAGAAAACCTTTCGGTTCCCAGTGGGGCGAAGGTCTAAGAACAGCCGGGTTTCTAGTAACATCCTGTTGATAGAGTAAAAATCAATATAATTACCGGGGGCTATAATTGGAGCATATACGGTGTTTGAGATGTTAATTTCAATTGATCTGTGATTTCAATTTGATGTCTGTTTAACATATTGAGACATTGAAATCAATGACACTGAAATATTTCAAGTAAATGGTTTTGGAAGATGAAAAACTGCAATAGCACAAATGGAGACACTATTTTCAAAAACTCTTTCGTAATAAAGTAGGTTGATAAAATTGACGCTGAAAACCAGATAACACTTGTTGCTGAGATCTTCATCCTTGTGTTTTCATCAGCTGTTCAGGTGCACGGATATTCTTAGCACTTATCGCAAATTCTGTCGTGTCAAATTTGCAAGGCAATTAGGTTAGCATCAACGCTTAACGCTTGAGAACTTTACCCGCGCATAGTGTTCTACAATGCGGTTTACTCCAACATTCTTCACGAATAAGTAGCCTAAATTCTGTTGCACTAAATTGACACTTTATTCAATAAACTAAGTTGTATGACATGCATGTACTATGATACTTGTTTCCATGTGCATTGTATAGGCATCGAAAATGTGTGTAATAGCCAACTGAATCATGTTTAGGGCATCAGTAATAAGGATAAACATCATGTAAAAGACAGATTGACTAGAAAAACAGTCAATCTTAACCATTAACTGAAATTCAATTTACTGCAACTTATTGGACATTGTACGAGTATGTTTTTTTACGGGTTTTACGTCACTTTTTACCCCTACTGGGACCTTGGACCGTGCTGATTTAAGTCAGACTTTGTTTGGAGCGTTATGGTGCTTTGTAGTCCGGATGCCCTTCCTGCCGACTTCCAATGGCACTTTCCGGGTTCGACCTCTGGACCATGAGATCGCTAGTCCAAGTTGCTAGTCCGCAACCACTGTGCCACGGACACCAGTATGTGTTTCTCCAAAATTTGGAACATGTTAATAACAAATTTTAGATAACAAAACGTTCTCCGTCTTCATCCTATAGATCAAATAGCATCCTGTAGATTAGCTGATCAGGTTTGTAAGAAAAGATATTGAAATTTTCTTTCAGCAGTATTATATCAAATTAGGAGAAAAAGTAGAGAGAAGCTCTCAGCAACAACTTTAATTTTGTTGACCAATTTTTCTGTTTCTCAACCAGCGTCAGGGTCAGATTAAACTTAAAGTCGCAGCTAAGAGACCACGCTGGCCTGTGACTTCTTACACCGCTATTGTGCGACAATAAAGATTATATACATGTAGATCAAATTAATCATTCAATGCTTCATCAATTTAAGTTTTTTATCCACGCAATAAAGATTGCTTACCATCATATTGATGAGAGAGGACTTGGAATCCCCATATTCACTCGCATTGACGCCTCCCAATTGCTTGTAGCCCTCCGTGCAATGCATGACATCAGAGTCTTTAGGGGCTTTTTGTAAAGATGCTCTTGGATTGGTTCGAGTTGGATAATCTTTCGCATAGATCGTCGTCAGCGGAGTGCTCTTCGTTCCAAACTGCAGAGAGGAATGCACATCTGCAATGAAATGGTTCCAGCTACGTGCCAATCTCTACTTACATTGAATCGTGTCTCTTGAACTTTCTTCACATCAGATGCGGTCATATATGTTCTCTTGGAAGCATTCTGCAATGAGTTCTCTACCAATTTCGGCAGAGATGGAACTTCATTATTCTCCAGTCTTCTACAGAAAAGAAAACATTTGAAAGTGAAAATTAAGACGAAAAAATGAAACTCTGTTTAATTTAATGAACGACAGAATGGTAGAAAGACCTCATTTCAGTGGATTATTGCTTAATCAAGGAAAACACCAGAGATCGAAAACGGTCGCCGGCCTGGCCGGCTTCCTTTGATCTGATCTTTTAACAAAACATATTTCTGGGGTAAATGCATCATCCGTAGAAGCATGGATAACATAGTTTATGTGCCATAGAGTAAGTATATAGAAGATTGTGATTGTGATTTGTGATGGCGCCAAAGCGACCGAGATTAAGTAGTGTATGAGCATAGAGTAAGGAGATAGTAGGTAGTGTCGACTCAAAGAATGTCGGTGTACAGTGCAAATGTTTATATCAAAAGTTTTTTGCGGAGATTGCGTTCGTGCGGTCTAAACAAATATTTCATCACTTTTAAAGAAGCTGGCTGGCTGGCTGGCTGGTTTACCCGACCCCGTCCCGCGGATAGGGGCGTGGCGGAACGCCACAAAGACCGAGAAGGCGGGCAACCCCCACGGGCGATGCCAGAGATCAAAAACAGAGCCCGAGGACCCGAAGATAGCCGCTTTTTAAAGAAGCTAAATTGCTACTGTGTTTATATATTATCGAATTCGTAGTACTATTTAAGTAGTATGAAACTAACAGCGTCTTAATAAGCGGAAATAAAGCTAATTATCAAGGAAATTTCATGAACCGAATTATAATGAAGTCTTGGCGTCCTTCATGGCTGAAATTTCAAGATTTTAATACAATTTTCACCGGCATGTTTTATGAATCGCTAAATTCATGTTTCATTTCTTGAATCTGAAAAGTGATGTGGACCATATACATCTTTTAAAGTTAATTGAGATCATTGCCTTTGATTATGATATTTTGCTCTACACTGTAAATCGCTCAATACTGATCACATACGAAGGATGCATGCCAAAATATTCTTTTCGCATATTTGTAATTTCTTGATATATATTTGTATGCTTTTCGTATGTTATTTCAAGTGTGGTATGCTTTACATGCTAAAGCCATACCAGCACAATGTTAAAAGAAAGCATCAATCATGTCCAAAGTATGTTGAATTTAGGACTTTTGTCAATAAAGATCAAACTAATGTTACTACTGTTCTGTAAGTAGTGAGATAATAACATTCATTACAAGATTCATATTTTTAATACTGAATTCGATTTTAATACATGTAAGTCTAAGGCATTTCATGAATAATCAATAAGTATTCAACCATCAACAATTATGCATTATGTAATTTTGAAATTAAGCATATTATCAATCCGAAATAAAAACACATTATAATTCATGAAGGCAAAAATAGTTATGTTTGAGATATATAAGTCAACATGGTTGCAAGAAAGATACCGTTTGAATGAATTGATGTTTATCGACCTGTTTCATCAAGTAGAGCTAACTAAGCGTTCTGTTGATGTTGCCAGACAAGTAGCAACGACGACAATCTCGTGGAGCATAAAATTCACAATAAATCTAATTTATTCAAATATCTTTATATCAAATAAAAAATAATCACTACTGGTATTACCGAAAAAAGTTATTTGATAGTAGTATGTTATACATACATTTGTTTGCTAAGTGACTTAAAGCTCTACATACGAAATGCATAACAGTGGCATACGAATGAGGATGAATTTGCATCGAGTTTCGTATATAAAATATACCAACAACTCGTATTTCAGTGTAAAACAGCCAATCACAGATAGAATAGTTCGCATCGCTACATACCAGTCACATACGAAAGTACGTGAGATTTCGTATGAAAGACATACCAGATCTCTGTAAGCATGCGAGAATCTCGTATCAGATGTTAGTTTCAAAGTGTATGTGATTTTCGTATCCAGCGATTTACAATGTATTGGCACGTTGCTTGTGATATGATCACACTTAAGAAAATACCGATCAATAAAGCAAAAGTAAACCATAGAACTGCGATTTACCTCTCCAAGGGTGTCATTGCAAGGAGGATTTGCAAAATACTGTCATTCCTTCTGCATCACTATCATTATCATTCAATTCCATGCCAATATCTTCAAAACTGTAAACATTTGTTTGTAATCTCATTTGTGGTAGTGGGTCTCAAATCGAGTTTATTTGATGAAATTGAAACCGCATGCACATTGTGGATAATTCGGTTGAATTGCTACCCTACCTAATATTCCTACTCTATGTTTTGTGTCTATTGTTGTACAATGTACCGCAAAATGTTTGGACGCACGTGGTCCAGCTTTCCGCACGCATTGAGATATGGAGAAAGGCCTGCTTCTCCCATCATGGACTGTGGAGAATTAGCATTCCTAGAAATGGGACAGAGGGTGAATTCCGGTTTAATAAGAATTACGCACGAATTCTTGAGGTCAAACTGGTTCGATTTATGGAAATGTAAAAAGTTGCAACATATTTCAACAGAAGAAGGCAACTTGTCATGGCCCCAGAAGAAGAGTGATTTGTCTTTGGGAAGGCGACATGACCAATTCCAAAATTTGTGTCCAATATCGCTGCTCCCAATTCCATCTAAGATCCTAGAAAAGTTCGTAATTTGCTCAAGTGTCTATCCACATATTATCAAGGGTTTCGGGGCGCGATTATCAGCTTGATCAATTGTGTGGTTAATTTTCTCGATGAAGATAACGTTGCTGGGAATCAGTTCCTAATTTATGACTTTTCAAAGGCGTTCGATGTATTAGGCCACCGTGCTACCATTTAACGGTTCGCATTCGTTGCATTGATTATTGACTACCTAAGCGATTGGTATCAAGCTACCCGCATATGTGATGTTGTCAACAGTCCAATATTGATTACTTCTGGAGTACCACAAGGTTCAGCTTTGGAACCGGCTCTGTATTGCATTGTTGCAGGTGGTCTTCAAAAAGTACACAGCTCATTTCTCATGAAATGCTGTATATAGATGAAACAACCATTGCTATTCCAATTAATAAATCTAATGACTCTGCTTCTCGAGCAATGAGTGAGCATAACAGATATCCGCAAATTATACTAAGATCAATAGATTAATGTCAGCAAAGGCAAGATCTTTTTGAGAAACAGATGGACTGATGCTTCCGCTGTGATTATTTCCAACATGGAGGTCGTCACTGAAGTTAGAGTCCTCGGCGTAATAATTAATAGTCGACTAAAATGGGACTCACATATTGATAACATCGTAAAGTCCTCGTCTGGAAGAGTGCATGCCTTGAGAGTTTTGCGACCGCTTTTGACAAATGATGACTTAGGAACATTATATTTTGGATTGGTCAGACCTGTTGCTGAGTCATTCGTTTGTCTTCCGGCTTACCTTGGGGAGACTAAATCGCGTTCAAAAAGAGCACATCGACTGGTTTGCAGGACATCAACTTCTCTCCAGTGGCAAATTTGAGTGTCTCCGCATCCGTCGAATCAAGTCCTCCAAGAAACTTTTCAATAAAGCTTTGTGTGATGAGAAGCATGTTCGGCATGATGTTTTACTTCCAAGATCTTTGCGTACATAACGACTGATTCAACCTCTATCAGGCACTGTTACATAGATCTATCTGTACGTTCATGCCATATATAACTGCACATATCAATGGCTGCTTAATCGATTGATCTCAATAAGTCATCATGAATATTACTTATGTTACCTTGCATAGTCATCCAACATTCTCTTCTAAATTTTTGCTTCAAAAGCAATACCTGCTACTCTAGGGATATGTGATGATCTTCACTGAATCTGAAATATCGACATTTCTTTCACCATCGACTCATCAATCTACATTTACTATATCAATCACCACCCGCCTCGGAAGACACAGCGCGTACTATAAAAGCTTACATAAATAATTGATTTACGCTGTCAACAAAAATGATTGCAAAAATTAGGTGGAAGTGTTGTCTCGGCGCAGTTTCTAATTATCCGCTATTATGAAACGTCAATCCATCTGTTCCACCGACAGGCTGTATCTATTACATGAATATGTAATCAACATCCCTTGGGCTGCACGCAAATGTGAGCAAGATATTAATTCCGTATTGATAGGTATTAAATCATTGTCTTTCCATCTTACGGCGCCAAAGTTCACCTAAAATACCTCAGTCCGTCAACAAATTACCAGTTCCTTGAGTGGAAACAGAGAAATTTCAGACGATTTGCATCCGTTAATAAAATGTTAGTTGTAACTTGATATTGCAAACATAGTTGCGATATGCAAAACACTGAGGGATATCTCCAGAGAAAAAGTATCGAAGCATCAGAAAATATTAATGGCATCAAGGAAACAATGAAGAGAATGTGATAGAGATTTCTTTTTACATTGAACTCTTGGATCGTAATGTCATCAAGATAGTGTCTCCTTTTTATTTTCAAAGTAATGCCAACTTTATGCCCGAGCACAGCTTGCATTTCATATGCAAATGTGGGTGGACCTAATAAAAGACTAAAACCACAAGCATTGGGACATTTATCACAAAGTCTGACTTAACCCATTAAACGTGTCTGTGATTCCTTTGCATATTTCGAATTATGTCAATAAACATAGCTTGAAACATCACGAAACATGAACATTTTCACATGTAGAATGTATACGAGTCATTTATATGCCATCACGTACTACCACTCCTAAAAAGTAGTAAATTTTGTTTGTGACAATAAAGACAAAATTGAAGCACTGAACTTTATAAAACTGCAAAAAGAACAATTTGTCTGGTGCGAGCCTCTTGCTTGTGCATTTCAAATTTCATTTTACACATCCGTTATTCATATCAACTGCCTTGATGTGTTATTTAGTTACATGTAGGCTACATATGAATCGAATTCAGATTAGAACAATGTACAGTATGATTTACAACATTTACTTGTAGCTTTGCTCAAAAAATAATTTGCGTTATTGTTGCATAATATAAAACAGATTAACATAATATATAATATATAAACATAATATAAACAGCATCAGTGTACAACAGCTTCTAAAACTCGTATACATTGCACACATGCACTTATATCAGTAATTTTCTCTTTAGTAGGCCTTTTTTGTCCTGTAGATCTTGTTTATATGTGTATGCTCAACAGTTCATGTCGTCATGAAATAAGTCACCAAATGTGGCATGTTTTGAGCACTTGTCGCACAATCCCACACCGCATTTGTAGCATTTCGTTCGTGAAAGATCTTGACTCAAAGCGCAGCAGCTGGTTAGGTGTGCCAATGGTTTATAGGCCTACCATCGTTGCCCATTGCCACCGATAAATTCTGACATCAGGCTTCTCCAATGCAATTATTTTTTATCATTTTCAGAGTTTACAATCGTCTTCCTCATCTAGGCTATGTTCGTTGACTTCAGTGGGCGACATATTTTGCTATTCCTTGTATGACTTTTCCTAAATTTGTGTTGGCTTTCTCTGTGTGCTAGCTGTCTTTCTGTAGATCAAATATCTTAGCCACAGGAGCCACATGAAAAAAACGTTCGATCACATTTTTTCGACTTTTTGGAATTTTATATCTATTGAGTTTTAAGTTGATTTCCAACTTCTTCAGTTTGCCCGTTCAGGAAATATGGTCAAATAATCATGTTAATTGATACTCAGATACTTTTACTACGTTATGATGACTAATATTCCACAGATACTACTTATAAATGCGAAATTAAAAAGTGATTGTTTGAACTTAAAACCGCTTAAAATCCAAAATCGACCGCATCACTAGACAGAGCATGTTTTTAATATGTTCTACCGTAATTTTCATGAAACTATTTTAGATACCATTATAAAATGATTGTTTGAATTTTAAAATGCTATTTATGGCAACAAGATCAATTTCGAATGAAAAACTGATACCACCATCGGATAGAGCATTCCCGCATGCAATAAATAGTTTGTTATGCCATATAAATTAGTGGTTCAGAGGATCTAAGGGGTGGCCATAATGCTGACAGGAGAAACCTGAGGCAATAGGGTTAAACCGCAAGATCAAGCAAGTCATAGTATAGATAGAGATAATATTGAAAATAGTATTTATGCATCTGATTGAAAACCCAAATAATTCTGATCATGCTTTCACGAGATTTAGAATTGTGCCGCAAGAGTTGGAGTGAAGCTCCGAGAAATTGTGGTTTCACAACAAGAATTCCACAGAAAGCGCAAGTTTACAAACTTCATTGCAAACAGGATAGGTACAAACACTTTGAAAAATATTTGAATTTGAAAAGTGCTTAAATCCATAGAAATCCGATACTGTATAGCGTTGACTAAAACCATTGTGGTTATTGTACATATCATCTACAGATCATGATCTTTCAAATGAGTCATCATTCAGTGACAGAGGATGAAGTAATGTGTGCAAACAGACACTTTTCGATGGTGTAACTGCAAATTTTAACATAGAAATTTCAGGAAATTTCAAATATTGTCTGTTTGTGCACTTTACTTCATCCTCTGTCACTGAGTGATAGTTCATTTGAAAGATCATCATCTGTAGATGATTTCTGTAATAACCAATTCAACAAAATGCCAATTTGTATATTTTTTGTGAGCAAAAACTCGAAAAAATGGAGTCAGCACCCTAGATGTCCCAATTGGATCACCATTGGAAATACATAGGATTGTGTTACCTATTTCTGAAAAGCAAATGATCTGATCCGGCAGACGAGAAGTTTTGCAGTATGTTAGAGGTGTACTATGCTATGTGAAAGTTAGATGTACTACCTCGCTCCCTGCACAAGTTCGCGCTACCTCCCGGACTATTACGCAAATTAATGTAGTCATCAACTACTGCTAAAATGTAGGCATTACGCACATCATCAAGGATACATGGATTTAAAGAGAAAACGCAGACACACAATGGCTGCTTACCTGGCCTGATAAATGTTTTTAACATCTGTTGTAACTGATGGACGGCCGTAATCAGCCATAAAGACTGATGTGTAGCGCGAATCTGAAAGAAAATGAAAGAAAATATATAAACTGCTGTCAGTGAAAGCAAAAACGAGAGAAAGTTGGAGAAATTGAAATTCTAACTATGACGATTTACTGTAATCATTTATTAAATCTCACATATATTAACCATTTGTTAATCGATAAAAGTTTAGCAGTAGATGAGAAAATAAGCAATCGATAAATCAGCTCGAGAGAGTGAGTATGTGAATAAATAATGATAAAAATAGAAAATGCTGCAGTAGGTTTGATTATTCCCAAATTTTCTCTTACACAGCACGTAGACCATAGAAATTGATAACAATAAAACCTCTAGAATGGAAGTAAAGCTTCATGCAATACACAATAGTGGCACAAAAATCGCACGCATTTTCACTTAGATTCGCTTGTCAACGGCTGTATGATTGGGTTAGAATCAGTCACGTGTGCGATTCCAAGCTTTTCATTGGTGGTTCATGCCCCAACTTAGTTCCCCCGGATGTGCCGCAACCTTGAGTCAATTTCCATTCTAGCGAACTTCAGATAAACAACAATCTATTTCTATGACGTAGACCGAGTCAGGGGATGCCCGAATGATCACTGCGTATATTATGTATCACTGATATCGGGTTTTACACGTTGTAGAATGTCCGAGTCATGGATTTCATGATACCGTAAGAGTACATTATCGTATAATAGACTGTTTTTAGGACTTTAGTTGAAACATGGATATTTCTTAGTTCATTACATTGTTGTGAAATACTGTGAATCACACGGAATAGCACCATAGATAAGCATTTAAATACAAACATCATACAGTTTCAAATTGTATGATAAGTTGATGGTTGTATTCGGCCTAAATGTATTAGAAAAGAAGAAAAGAATAAATAACATCAACTAGCAATTGTCCTCTCAACTACAATGAAATTTGCTTCAGACAAAAGACGTGCACGAAGTAACTTGCTCAAAATGAAGCAGTCTACTTTGGTAGCGATAGTGAACTTTTGCACAAACTCAGCAAGTCAAACGGCCTTTGGTTAATAAGTTCTAAAATGACCTCAAAATCATCCATTATCTATTACATAATAAAGTTTATGCTTTCCAAAGAGTGAATAAACTTCAATGAGTGCAATAAACAGTCTCTATTTGCCTCCGTTCATGTATTGTAGAGATCTCATCCCATTATTTGACCTGATAAGTGCTCTTGTCCTGCTTTAGTATGGACTACACTTTTTCCAAATGAATTTCAGACATTTCCAGATGGATTTCAGATTTCTCCAATTGAATTTCAGATATCTTTAAAGTTTAGCTTCTGATAGATACCTGAAATTCAATTGGAAATATCTGAAGTAGAAATGGAAAAGGTGTAGATCTGTGAATAGATATTTTCACTGTTGATCAGGCTAAATTGCTATTCAAATGCTCTTGATAATCATAGACATGTCAATCACAATCTGTCCTTGATCATCATAGCACGTCGTCAAATAAAAGTCTCTACGCAACTCGTGCATGAGATTGCTTCATCATAGCATTCGAACTCGTTAGATTTAAATGCCCCTCAGCCTACGGGCTGCGGCATTTACTGAGATAAATAACTCGTGAAATGATTTAAAGAAGCAATCATGCACGAGTTGCTTAAATAACTATACCTTTTTGCATTCTATTTCTAGATAAGTGAATTCAATTTCTGCTGAGCATGATATCCATTCATTTATCATGTCCGATTTCTAGATACTCCTTCTCAATCTGTTATTCATAGAACAAAGATGCATTCATAGTACATTCAATATCGTCATTCTGAGATTCAAATTCTGGAAGATTTCGTGTGGAGCTTCTGGATATTGTCACCTTCATCTCACTTTTTCGTCTAACCGGGAGTGTGTCTGGCATTATACTCACTCGTATGTCCTATATCAACACGCGGAGTGACGATACATGTGATGACACCAGACTTAGAAAATGCATGAAGCTCAAACTGCTCGAGATCGTCTGATAGCGGCTTGACAATCCGTGTCAGACTACTTGCAGCATGCTGATCAGTTAGGGATTCATAAACAAAATGCAAGCAGCATGATAGCCAATTTTTGAAAGACTGAAAGTAACCAACTGATAAGCACGTACTTATACAAAGGTGAGTGAATCGATGGTAGCCGCATTGGTGAGATGAGTGGAAGAGAAGTTTATTATCACCTTGTTGGAGATCAAAGAGAAAGTGCAGCAGGCGTTTTCACTAAGCCATCTATCTGCGTCCAAGCCATAAGTCGAGGCTTGGAGGGGAAACTTGTTATCAGAAAGCAGTTAAGATTGGCGCCTATCCAATGGAAAGAGCGGAACATCAAACAAGAAGGCAAGGCTTCTATGCAATGGCTTGTACACAGTGACATGCAGACATTAGTCTTCGAAGATGACTGGGCGAACACGTGGAAATTGTTCATTCAGCATGATTGAAGGCGGAATGATGACCAACAATTTCTGACTTTTTATCTGAAATAAGTGAATTTCTCTTTGAGGAAGAATTTACGACTGTAATTGACAAGGTATTATCGCAGCCCGAAGCGGATTTACACTATGACGCTATGTCGAGAGGGATAGTGCAAATCCTAGTGTCCAAAGACAGCTAAGTGGCCATGAAATAGCAAAACCACTGGTAGAATCAGGAAAATCATCTTCCATTGGACTTTTCTTGTCTTTCAGATTTTCATCTTACTTTTAGGGATGAATGTTGTCATTCTCGAATAAAATGTCTTTGCGCAACATAGTCATCTTATATTAATCAGAAATAGGAAATAAGTATGACGAAAATGAATGCACTAAAATCTATGAAAGTTGCCATAACATAGGCATAGGTATATGGATAGGAAAAGTCAGCAGAAATTGAATTCACTTATTCAAAAATAGGATGCAAAAAGGTATATTATTACACTCGTTCATTGGAATGCATTAACACATAGAAAGTCTTTCATCCTCTAAAACGGCAAATTCTACATGGAAATCTCAAGAAATACCGCTGATATCTGCAATTCCATAACATAGAGGTAGATTTTTGACAGCTATAAAATTCTGATGGTCATAGAATCTGACGATCTTGTGAAATATGAAGTTACTTGCGCAAGTCGTGCAAAGATATCCATCTTAATTGCATTATTCTCGATCAATAAACTGTGGCCTCACCCTGATGGCTCGTGCGTTGAGATGTTGATATCGAAAAATGCAATAAAGATGGATACTTTGCAATTGTTGCGTACATAACTATCATTACTTGAATGTGCATGCACAATAACTGACAATTAAGTTAATCAAAACACTAGAAAGTGACACCATTAAAGGATGATTTCAATTTGCGCAAGTAAATCACATATCGCGCGTCATTATTTAAAGTTACAAAAAGGTATTGAGGCAAGTTTTACAGCAGTTTCAAAACGCGGTTTTCAAACAGGCCTCTTTAGCTCTACTGACGTCAGATAACCGAAGTTGTTTCATTACGAGCGCAGACATTTCAAGAAGGACTGGTACATAATTGAAAATAGATTTCATGTCTTGCATAGTGCAGTGAAAGTGTTGTCCTTTTTGTGTAAACATTTTCCTTCACAGATGGAATAAACTCATTGAGTGAGTGAGTGAACATTAACGTGAATAACATTTTTCTGATGCGATAATAGCAATTAGAGAACTGTCTGTTAGACGGTTGTTGCATTTAAGTACAGTATATCTCGGCTTATTTCATTGAATAAACATTTCCTCGTTCATTCAACAACATTTCCTCATATCCAGACGTTGACAAAAATTAAGAGAATTTATTGATGAAAAATAAAGATAATGAGCATGAGTATATATATCTTAATATGCATGGAATTCTTTTGTTGATGAATAGAGAATGTTGTGAGAAAAGCGAATTGTTTATCACAAGAAACTATTTCACCTCGGAGAGCATTTCTTCTTAGAAATTTTATATAGAAGTATATGAAAATCTCAACGTAATTCTTGTGTTTGTGATTTCATTATTTTCCAAACAATCGTTAATCCAAGTAAAGGAAGTTAGATCATCAAAAGGCGCAAGTGAGTACAAATTTAAAAATAGTTTGTGGAGAAAATTTTGGGTCCGATCTCGGATTCAAGATGCACCTTGTCTTTCTCGCCGAGGAGACAGTGAAGTTAAAACGAAGCCAATATACCGCAAAGTCAGAAGATAACGTATTACCTAGGCTTGTGTTCCCCGACGAAAACAGAGTTTAAATCTTGAAATAACGCATCTTTTCATTTCTTGAAGCTATGTAGAAATCAATATCTCAGTCATTATAGGGGTAGATATTTTCTTCTTAATCTGGTTTCGAATCATCGAGGTGTTGAAACAATGACATCATTACTAAAGTACATTCTTCCAAATTCCAATTGAAATAAAACGATGTCGATTGAGAGACGAATGTCGGTGTTGCAGTCGGACATCAAAACTCGCAGTAACATTCTCAACGGCGATGAGAAATGACGATTTCCTTTATATGTAATAAAATGCGACTTCCTAAAGGCATTTGACCATTTACGCATCATAATCAGAGATCACTGAGGCGATCATTAATGCAAGATAAAATTGTAGATTTAAGATTCTGAAATGTTTGTTCTTAATGATTTATTAATTTAATAATATACTTGATGTTCTTCAAGATTCAGTCACGGCAAACAGAATTAAAATTTGATTGCCTAACACCTTTGAAAGATTCAGATTCACATTCTGGTTCATAGTAATGGTGATTCAAGACAAAGATCTTGAGCAAAATAATTAATTGTCATCTGCTCTCAACAGACTCACGAATCGTTGTCACTAATTGCACTGATAAGCACGTCGTTGATATAAAGATGCTACCACAGAATTAGATTGTTTAATCGTATCACTCTCCTAGAAGTGCAAACTGATTCAAACAGATGGCACATGCAGGAACTTATTAAGTGGGCAAAAAGAAATTTTTAATACCTTACAGAGATAGGAAAAATAGTCGTGCTTCGCTTGCGGATTGCTCTGAATTCCTTCAAAATGCTCTGATCGCCACGATTCCTTCAGATTCGAAGAATTCAGATCATTGCACAAAAGTTTTCTCAATAATGTTGGGCCCCCCGATCATTATTAAAAGAGTTAGCAGACGCACGAAAAAACGTTCACAAACTTCTCTGTAGAACTTGACATCGTCTGTGTCTCTTTGCTGTGTGATCCGGTTGATAACAGTCACTGAAACTTTGCACAATTTGGCGTGTTTAATGTTGAACTTGCTGCTCATTGTTCGATTCCTATGGTATTTAGTCAGCAGATTGTGCCATTTCATTTACGTTACATGTTCCAATGTTTCCCTTCTAGTCAAACAGAAGAAGAGACGACCTGTCTGATTCTGTGGATGCTACACTTTCGCATGCGCAGATATTCATGCACGGTGCGGCATAAAAAACGTGACTGAATTTAAATGTAGCACAACTCTCTAATTATCCATCAAAAATTGACTAATGAGGTCTCATTTTGAAGACAATGCACATCTTTATTGCCATAATGAGCATTGCAGTGATTGCATTTGAGGATGAGAGTGTAATTTACATACAAAGCAGAGGAGCTCGAAATCCAAAAAGCAAGATGAAAAGATCAAAGACAGTGGTGAAGTCTTTGTTGAATGGCAAAATAAAATCGTTTGTAAGTATTCATTTATTTTCCTTCCCGTCTTAAGTTGAGTCGACTAGCCTTTATTCGTATTTAAGTCCCTACTCTGTACTGGAGTAGGTTACTCTATGTAGTTAGTATTAATTTGCATTCATTCGTTCATGACTTTTAATTCAGATTTTTCAATTTTGTAATTACTAGGGCGGTCAATAAAGTAAAAATACGGTCAAAATAAACAAATGAAGTCAATAGAGTCAATAGAGCAAAAATAAGGTCAAATGTAGTCAAATAAGGTCAAAAAGTTTAAATAAGACAGTAAATTTTTCAGGAATCTGGTCTTCCCAGGCGCTTTTTTTAGACACCTGTCCTTCCTAAGCGCTATTTTTAGATTTGGGTTTCCCGAACTCTTTTCAATCAAAAGAAAAAGCTAAGCTATGGGGACACCAAATATTCTCGCAAGGATTTCAACGCACATAACTACATCTTTTTGTTAACTGACACTGACTATCGTCGATTGTTCGAAATGCGCAAGACAGCTCAAAGTGATGCATCCAACTGCAAAAGAATTACTTGTCAATATCCTCAAGAATTTTAAGTAGCACCAATGAATGAACTTTTCTGTGTGCTTTGTGAATGCCCGGTGAAATACGCGAAACAGTTTATGATTGACAGTCATCGCAAAAGTGCCAAACATGCGACGAAGTTGAAAAATCTCGTGCGTTTTAACAGAAACTTTTCTCCCCAAAACATTAAATACTATGCAATAATGAATTGCAACGCCAGTAACAATTAACTCGTTGTTTAAGAGGCATTCATTCTTTTCGTGAAGAACTTTGTATTTATGGGCTCAATAATAAAATGTGTTTCTTTAATTAAAACAAGTAAAGTTTTCTTGTGAGTCTGAAATGATGTTTTCTTTAGTTAAACAAAACTGAATTAGGTAAAAATTTACTTGAAAAGTCAAAATTCGTAATTTTTTAGGTCAATAAAAAACCGCCCTAGTAATTACCTAATTATTTACAGGATTCTCCACTAGGGTGCTTGTCTAACTTTGGTATCTTCCGTTTCCTGGATCCTTCGAATTTTTTGACCATGTCGTGTCTTAATTCGATTGCAGATGATCACACAAAATCAATTGGGTGATGACTGGATTAACCTTCGGCAATCCAGTCTTGTAACGGACCGTCAGAAATTTCGTATTTTCCTGTTTTATTTCCACGTTTCTTCTAAGATAAACTTCAAACATTTTCATTTATGAAAATTTGCTTTTCGCCATTACACTGCATTCAATGTGTTCATGACCGATCATTGAGATCTTCATCGCGTGATCTCTTTATCTCTAACAATTTCTATGGTGTCCAATGCGGATGCGAGTGATGTAGACATTCTACGCATCGTTTAGTTAACTCTTTTTCTCTCTAATAGTTGTGATATAATTCAGTGACATAACTGAGCAAAGATTTCCAGCTACAGTCCCGACTGCAATTCCGTCTCATTCTAAATTTGAAATTCGATTTTTTAATAGATAATTCATAGATATGCACGTTATATTGTTTTCTAATAAAAGTCACATGATGCTGTGGGTATTGATTTTTATATGAAAAACATCTTCCATAAAGATATTTGATTCAGCTTATCGATCCCTGCATATACCTGCAAATATTCAGTATTGCATGATTGAAATGGAAGCTGTTTGATCATTTGCAGTCATAGAAATTAACAATACCATAGAAAGTCCTAGAATGGAAATTGCATGAAAATTATGGCACACGCCGGGGGAACTTAGTTGTGACAATATGCAACTTGTGCGATCCGGATTCCATGTTTTTTGATTGGCATTTATATTAATCAGGCCAATTCTTAATCTGCATTGTTGGCCCTTGTCCAAAGACCATGTATACACATTGGGGATTTAATAAATGCGGAGATATCACTCTACCTAATATACTCACTCTGTGGATTGAATGTAATTGAATGAAAACCCTTTTCTGTCATCACTAAGTTCTTTATTTCTTAATTTGCATTTGTGATTTACATAATGCTTGCTGACATTCTGATCATCATAGTCATAGCAAGATAATCTATTTTCAAGGTAAAGTAGAATACTCAAAATTGCTTGTCCATCAATTAATTACTTCACTGTCATTTCTATATTTAAATGTTTCACTTTAAATGTCGTTAAGTGATTTTTTTGAAAGTGCATTAAAGAGGAAAATACATCGAGGTAGAAGGACAATGTGTTAGATAGGCACATGAGAACAATTCTTCTATTCTGGGATCGTTGACATCTTACGGCAACTTATGTTAGCGTTGACAATTGAAACTTTCCACTCAATGGGCAAGACCGCGCACAACATTGAATGATTTTTTACTGAATAACAAGAGGATGAAAAGAAAAGTAATTTCTTCAAAGCTTTTGTTTGTAATTCAGAAGTGATTCTATTGTATTACTGAGTTTTACAAAGTAGTGTATTTGTTAGCGGATTTTTCTGTTTAGGAAATGTGTCTTGTAAAACTACGAATTCCATTTCATATTACAGAAATTCCGAAAGACTCCGTTGTGATCAAAATTAGCAACGTCCGAAATAAACAAATAAAAGCACTTCAAGGCAGAGCCTAAATAAACTGGATATCACTGAGGCTGCACATATCGATATATTTTCTCTTATAGATAGAAGATACACCCGAATTAGTTTATAACGAAACTGTAGCTCAAATTCCTCAAGTTAAGATGCAAATATTTGTAGAAGGTATTCCTGAAAGTTCACAGTGGGTCCCACAGTGGAGCAACAATCTAGCCCAATCCAACCAGCACCAAACTAACCGCAGCCCTGCATCATCCTGGGATGCCTTGATATGTTGAAAAGGACGCGCGCATGCAGGGACAGTCTATTAAGCCGACAAGGGACATAGCTGCTCTTATGGGAAGGTCCTCGTCAAGCTCCGTACCTCCGGTTCGTCTGCACCATAGAGTATATTAGGTAGAGTGGTAACGCCGCATTTATTAAATCCCAAATGTGCATGCACTTTCCACTTTATTCAATGAACTCAAAGGAGATACACACGGAACTGTTTCCAAATGTGAGATATGTTTGTCTCACATCTTGTCATTGTCGCGAAAAGAATATTTCGTCTCATAGGTTCTTCTGAGATTGATACTGATGTGTTAAGGTCGGGCATCAAATCATGTACAAAGCTTTTCGTGTCAATCTGTGCAAATGACAGTCACCCTCTCGGTCATCATCATCATCCTTTTACCCTCCTACTGCCAAAACAGCCCGATTTGGTCATTCTTTTATCAAGTATTGTAAATAGTCTTTTAACGATTGTGCTATATGAACATTTTTCATTTTGTGCATATCATTATTCATTGGTGTATTATACTATTGCATCTCTTTACCTTTTCGATATTGTCCTCGTATACGATACATTCTGTAAGGTTCACAGAATCTGTAAAGCAGTGAACTAATAAAGCTATTCTATTCCGTTCTGTTCTATACAGTTTTGAAGAAATTACAACGGAATTGAGTGGTCATTATTGTAATGCAGAAGGATTTGTGGTCTTTTTACAAATTCTCAGTGTCATGACAGCCTTGCAGATTTAATGTTTGTTAAATTAGCAATTCGATGGGTTCCTATTACTTTCATGCTCAACCTCAAGAGTATTTTCTTAAAAGTGCTCATATCTCAGGCAACCTGCCACTGGCAGAGCAAAATCATATAATCAAAGACAATGATTTCATGTAACTTTGAAAGATGTAAATGGGCCCACATCACTCTTCAGATTCAAGAAGTGAAGCACGAATTTAGTGAATCATAAAATCATGTCGGTCAAAATTGAATTAAAAACTTGAAATTTCAGTCAAGAAAGCAAAATCAGATCTCGACTTCTTCATGAAGACTTCCATTATAATGCAGCTCATGGAATTCCCTTGCAAATCAGCTTGATTTCCGCATAGTAATGTGATTATTAGCAAACATTCATTTCTTTTGATATCCAACCTGCTTCATACTACTTATATAGGAAAGTCATCTCGGTAGTATATTAATTGGCAAATTTAAACTTTTTTTCAAAAGTGCTCAAATAATGTTTTAGACCACGGGAACGTAATCTCCGCAAAAAACTGAATCTTTTCATGTAAAAATTTTCACTGTATACAGATAGTTTCTTGAGTCGACACTCTACCTATATATTCCAGCTCTATGGTCTGCACCTGTGTCATGCTGACTTCCAACAGAAACAACCCTGTCAGCAATCCTCCACATTATCAGAGACGTTCTCACTAGCGCTGACTCTGGCGTCTCATTGCCAGTTACAGGCATAAACACTACCTCGTAGGGGCCAGGAATCAAGCAAAAAATTGAGAGCAAATTATTAGTACTCCAGCCACAGCCATCAAGCACGTGCTCCAGGATTTCCGTGCATCCAAAAGATTTCCCGCGGTGCGGTCTCTGCCAGCTGTCAAGCTCATGAACCAGGCCCATACGAAGCTTTCAAGAATGGTAGATAAGAGTTTGGATATCGACATTATCCTCAATCCGCAACTTCTGGTACTGGGGCACATCCAATGAATGATGTCATGTTTCATGCAACAAAAGTAATTGTAAAAAGTCACACCTACTAAATATCAATGGAAACTTTCAATAG
This sequence comes from Prostheceraeus crozeri, assembly GCA_907163375.1. NCBI lineage: Eukaryota > Metazoa > Platyhelminthes > Polycladida > Euryleptidae > Prostheceraeus > Prostheceraeus crozeri. Next base: position 106,360 of record CAJQUW010006702.1, read on the forward strand.
TGGAGATCAGTAGGGATTCAATAGATTTCATTTATACGAATGAGCATCGAAGTTGCCTTGAGTCATGAATTATTATCATGAAATCTGAAGAACACCGTTAGGAACTCTAAATACTCAGTAAGAGTATTCTGTTGCATGCCATATTTATTTTCTTCAAATTTATTTCTGATATCTTTGTTTTCTAATGCATAGTACGGCCTATCTCCATTTTGATGTGTTTTTGATTATCTTGCCACATTGATGTCTTTGATTTCAGCTAGGTCTGCTGATGATTCCTGACATTAAATGAAATGGCTATTCGGGTGTGCTCCACTTTTTGGTGAGGGTGCAATTCAATTTTTTTGTGATATTAACTCTTTAGAGACTAAGCGGTAGCTTGAGACACATCGCTGATCGTGGAGTTTGTGATTGTGCGCATTATAATGATAAAATGTATGCTATTTTGTCAAGAACCAATACGTAAATCATGAAAAATAAAGATATAGCAAGTGAAGATGCTATCAATATTTAATTAAAAAAAATAGGATCCAAAACAAATTCCGTTCTAAATGGTCTATTTCATGATTCAACTTGCTGAAATTTCAAAATAACAAAGCCTAGTACCAAAATCTGTTTCAAGCCAAATGTAATTAGTATGTTGAATGAATACTGTAATACACCAGGGAAAATCAGAAAAAATGCTTTTTTTCTATGCATAGTAAAAAGCTCTCTTTTCCTTACAATATATCTATGGAAAAGTCTTACTTTTCCGTACAACTTTTACTTTTTTGTTAAATTTTTATTAATTAAGAAAATAGCAAGCAATGTGTGTATTGCATGTTATATAAAATTATCAGTAGAAAATGATAAAAGAGTTCTAATTGCAAATAATGTTAGCGAACAATGAACACATTAAAACACAATGAAAACAATGTTAGAGCAATTGGAAAAATAGGATAAATTTTTGACGTTCAGCCCTTCAAGGACGTGTGGATTCTACATATTCGAATGCCCGAAGAACTTGGAAACGTGTTTTGCTTTTTCATTAAGCTCGCGCAATGTCTCAGTTTCTGAGAAGTTGTATTGTCCACAATACTTTAAAATATTGCCGTGTTTTGGTTTTTCCAGGTGAATGTTTTTTGCAAAGATGTTGAAGATGCTT